>JAECUM010042301.1:0-30353 GCA_016617855.1 Megalonaias nervosa
TATATATATATATATATATATATATATATATATATATACACTGTGAGCACGCTGATGATGAGAAGTATTATTGTTAGTAGACAAATAGTAGGAATTTATGGGCCGACTCACACTTCAAACAATATTTAATTATATCAGAGAAACGTTTTTAACAGCTTCATTTGTTCTTAAAGGCTAACTAGTGTTGGGTTTATAACATTAAAATAGTTATCATTTTGCTAATGAATTCTGAAAAGCTACATCTGTTGGATTATTAATCCGGTGTAACTTAATTCCTTTATAATTATTTATTTGTTATCTGTCTTTTGTTCAGTTTAGTACAAAATTCAGATTTGTAGCCGTATTACTAAACGAGCTTTCCAACATCGCAGTCTAAACAAATGCATATTAAGAATTGATAGAGATATTAAGTAATATATATCGATATATACATAGGTATATATTGTGTACTGACAAACCAAACATAAATATTCCTTTAAAAAATATAAATAATTACTAACCACAAAATTGGGAGGTTTCTTGACCTTTAAGTCATAAATAGATGTTTTCAATATGTTATTATTTTGTATTATTCAGATATTAATTGGAATATTGCTTTGGATGACAAGACATCACACCACCGACATAAAAGATTTTTGGGGTTCATTGCGGATTTTTTTAAGGCTGTTGTCTGCCTCATATTTTGTTCTAATAGTGGTGGCAGCGCTGGTAAGTTTGTACACACACACACACACACACACACACACACACACTGCGAGGAGTTACTTAAATATTTCGTTTGATATATAGTTTTGCACCATTTCGAAGTTACTTACATACTTCGTAGGTGACTAAATTTTCATAGTTTAATCTGTGAAAGAAAATTCCAACATTTAATACACAAAATATCATTCACTTCAAATAAATATTCTGTTTAAGTTAGTGAGCGGGTATGCAGTGCCTACGATGTTTAATTAATTAATGGTCGCAAAATGCCAGCACTTATTTGAAAGAAGGACATAGCTGATTGAAAGCAATATATTTTCTACGATATTAGGTTCTGTTTGGTTTTTCTTTTGCATGGGTACACAAAGGCGCCATTTTGTCTATTAGATGGCATGTAATGAAGACTTCGCTACTGGTATCAGAAATAGCAAAGGTCAATGCTACAAGCATCGGGATTAAAAAACGTGGGTGTTTCAGATCAGCTCTTATAGGATAAAGATCAAGCGTTGAATTAGAAGCCTGCAATTCAAGATACTAGCATCGGCATGCAACTGTTTCTAAGATGAATCATAAACTTGATAAAGTGATTTATACCATGTTATAAAAACATACAGCGCTCCACCTCTTCAAAGAATCTTCTCCCTGATATTAGACCACGTTGCCCGAAACCGATAACTACAGTATTTTGATAATTCTGTTCACCTCAAGGGAGACCACCCCCTTGATAAAATTCATGAGATCTGCTTTCCATTGAATACGGAGGAGAGGCATGGTAGGATGGCGACATCCTAAATACAAACAAATATAAATATTTGAATAAATATATAAATAAATAAATAAGCAAACGAACAGATAAAGAACGACATGTAAAGCATTTGCACGTATCACTTAGCAAAGCACAACGTACATTGCTTGTAGAAAAGAAACAAGACTTTTCTTTCATTTCTTCGACAGCAATTTGTACACATTTTTGCCCCTCCCCTTAGTTTTATTGATGCTTAATATATATATATATATATATATATATATATATATATATATATATATATATATATATATATATATATATATATATATATATGTATGCATGTATATGTATGATGTTAATAGTATACGTTTATTTTAAAACATTCGATGATAAGATTTCTTTTATCATGTCATGGAGACGTATAACAGCAGATATAATTCAAAAGGAAAATGATCTATTATGTTCTAACAAAGCCATCCGATCCGATTTTTATAAAAAGACAACAATTAAGTAATTCAATCTTTCTACCTTGAAAGTGGGGACATGTGTTTAACCATGATGCGTATTAGAAACCTAATAAAGCAACAGATTTGGAAGTTTGAGTCTTACTGTCAGCTGAGGATAAGTGGAATGTTTTCATGTAGAAAATGTTTACCAACATGCCCTGCTTAATCCAACAATTGTATGGGTCCCTGTTGATAACCCCATAATATGACTATAATGAATACGCGTAGATTAATAAGAAAAACATCTGGGATCCTCAAAACTCATATGAAACAATTAGGACGAATCCTGGCAAATATAGCACAATCTAAGTTCTCCTGTACGTATTGAATGATTTAAAAGATTACACTTTCTATTTTGCATATTGTATACGGCTGGTAGAAATATTAATTTTTGTTTCTCTTTATCTTCGTCTTTGTAATTCTTTTTTCTATTCTTCCAGTAATTATTATTATTATTATTATTATTATTATTATTATTAGATCGAACACCACCTCATTGGAACTTCTGTCCCCAAGATCAATATCTCACAGGAATCCCTGGACAGCTCTATGCATATGCAGAATGGGTTGAGCCTAAGGCATATGATGATAGAGATGGCGAAGTAGGGTATGTATGTATGTATGTATGTATGTATGTATGTCAACTTTTGGTCTCTGTCTGTTTCTGCTGTCTTTAATTCATGTATCGTTTATCATCTATTTATTTTGACCCCCGTTTCATCGTAATAAAATCTTTCGAATTACATTAGTGTGGTAACTTCACAGAGTTGTCCACGCAATGAACGTTATAACCATATTGCGTTCTAATTATATGGCCATTACAACTAAAGCGAACAGTTTGAGTCAACACTAGAGTGCAGTATGCTCAAGAAACAAACATACATATACGTACATACATACATACGTACATGCATACCAATATACAAACATACATACATACATACATACATACATACATTCATACATATTACATACATACATACATACATACATACATACATACATACATACATAAATACATTCCTGCATGCATTCTAGGGGTACCTGGCGATGTTTTTTTCCATAACCTCTTGGTTTGATGTTGCGGAGTATGCTGACTGACCGGCATAATGTTATTATCGTCTATTAATAGTTCATTTTTATATGCAGGGTAGTACGCGACGGTAAACCGCCACAGAGACATTTTGAAAATGGAACCACAGTTATTCGGTACACTGCAAAGGATCGCAGCGGGAACATGGCTCCAACTTGTACTTTTAGCATCGTTGTTGACGGTAAAATTTGTATATATTTGATTTTCTTTTTCTCATTCAGAATGATGACCGCAATGGGATTTATTCAGCCTTGTTCTCCATATGGTTAATGTTCAATCCATTGGGGGGGGGGGCATTTATCTAATATTTTATAATAATATAATAAACTGTGTTTCTTCTTTTATTTTGACTGTGATAAACTACAACAATTAAGGAACTGCCTAATCTTTATGTTTATCGTCCATCCTTGCAAAACCAAAACACATGAAAACGTTAATAAATTTTGATCAATAGAAACAATTTGGTTTTTATCTACTGTACATAGTAATTTATACGCTAAATTATGTTTCCATGCAATATTAAGGGAGTTGACCTTGTTTAAGTAGGTAGCAGAACAAATGCGACTATGAAGAAATGCGTCAACTTTAAAATCTAAGTATTATCCCACTATATCCGGTTTGCATCGTTTTTCACAACCAGACTGATAATATCGTAATACATGGTGCTTCGCAGATATGTGCTTCGGCTTACATACACTTATCTGATAGAAAGGTTTTGTCGTTATTATATGAAATGCCGAGTTAACAAAATATTCGGAGAAACTATGCACGATACACCTTTGCCTAATTAGAAATTGCTAAAGCCAATCAATGTAAATGCAGATGGCTAAAATGGGTCACAGTCGTTGCTACTAAAATGGGGACGCCGACTTGAATGTTTGTTCAGACGAGCTATTCAACTCAGCGTTCGAAATAACCGTCAAAATCCATTTACGTGTGTATGTGATTTGGATTTTTAACGTAGCTTTAACATGTTTTCGGTCATATCGCTACGATATCAGCATTGTGAAAATGTATAGTGATATCTAGATCTGGGGCATCTTGCCGGAAACATGTTGCATTGTGTCGCACCATTTCAGATTATACTGACACCAGGCCAACCAGTCCTAACACTAACCTCTTAATGCTGAGCTCCAAGCAAGGCAGCTGCTAGTACCATTTTTATAAGATTTTGGTATGACTCGGCAGTGGTCCGAATCTGCAACCTCCAGCATCGGAGACGGACGCTCTAACCACTTAGGCTATTATATACAATTCATCATGACATTATATTAACGTAAGATATTACTATTAGAAGTATGCTAAATTCAGTAATATAGGTGTGTGTAATGTCATAGCTGGGTTTAAGGTCGGCTGCTCGCTAGATGTATGCTTCAATACCTCAACATATAAGGCAGTATACATTCAGGGATGTAATACATGTATTGCAGTCATCAACTGTACGAAACCTCAGGACGTTACTGACGGGTACTACCTCTGCCATCCGCAAAATCCATTCGTCCTTGGATCAGTTTGTCGATTCGGTTGTTATGATGGATTTGAATTGGACGGACCAGGTGAAATTTCTTGCTTGAGGACCCGTCTATGGTCAGGCAATCAGCCTATTTGTAAACGTAAGTATACATTTTGCTATTTAAATGTATTATTACCATTAGATCTATTGATTGTATCTCTGACATAAAATGTGATTTTGAAAGTCTTTAGAATAGCTTCTTGTCTACAGAATATCATCTATTATACCTCTGTGCCCAACATGAATGTTCCTGGTAAGTTCTCAGTATTATAGTAGTAGCATAATTTATTATCAAAAATGCAAATACGATATTTGCATTTCATTAAGAACGCTATCTCTAGTTCATTTGTTCAATCTTAAAATCGGACTATAAAACTCATGTCGGGCAATTCACTTTAAGTTTCATCCTGGAAACTTATAAATATACAGGGACATTCGTGTCTTTATGTCGCCTTAGGAGATGCGATATTAAGAACGCTATCGCCGCTAGTTGAGCTCAATCTTAAATCCGACAATAAAATTCATGTCGGGCAATTCACTGTACATGGCGCCTTGGAAATTTGTAAATACACAGAGACATTATTGTGTTTATGACGCTTAAGAACTACAGTATTTAGATTTCATTACGAACGGCATCGCTGGTTTAGTTCAGTCTTAAATCGGACCATAAGACTCATATCCAGATGTCGGGCAAATGACTTTACGTTGGCATGCTGGAAACTTGTAATAGACAGATACATTAGAGTCTTTATGACGCCTTAAGAAGTACTAATCGGTATGATCGGTTAAAGATCCAAAGGGCCAGTTCGCCATCGCCAAAGATGAACCTGAATTGCCCCATTTTTCTTATTCTTTTTAAGCATGGACATGTCTACCACTCCCAAACATACCGAAAGCAAATCTCATCTGCACAAACGAGAACTATTTTCGAAGTATTTGTACCTACACATGTGAGACCGGGTATGACATGCCAAACAATACAGCACGGGCACTGATATGTACTATCGATCAAACATGGCGCAAGCACGGGGAACCTGAATGCAAAGGTGATGCTGCAGAGTAATTGATGATATATAGTAAATTTAATATTTACATTACAAATGGCCAAGGATTTCGTTTCTTATGCAGGCCCAGTCAAGTTATGTAGATTATCCACAAGATCTAATCAATTGTAATAGACTAATATATTGTGGACAAAGATTCAATTTCGTAATCGAAGTTTAAAGCTACATAGACTCGGAATCTTTGAAATAACCGATGATTGGATTGTATGGCTGTTACTAAGCATCATAATTTTGCACATTTTGATACAACATTCATAATTGTCAGTAGCAATTTATCTGGTAATGACAAATTAATGCAGGTCCTTAAACACGTCACATCACGTCAAACGTTTGCTAATAAAATCATAAATAATTCCTCTTCGGATCAAATCTACCTAGCGTATCATCAATCAAAGTAGTATAAACATAATTTTGAAAACGTTCATATCCTGTTAGTGACAGGGTTTAATCATGTATTAACAGCATTCCGTTTCAATAGAACTTATGTTTGCGAAAACTTTGAATTACAGACATTGAACCACCAGTGTTTCAGACATGCCCCAGTGTCATCATAGAAGGCGTGGATAATGGTTCAATAATCAAAGAAGTAAAGTGGGATCTACCAAATGTCACTGATAATAGTGGCCTAAACATAATACCCAAAGTACTCCAGGGATATAAATCTGGAGATTATTTCAGCATTGGGACACACGAAATTGAATACACCGCGGAAGACAGCGACGGTAATGCGGCAAGGCCATGCGTATTCAAAGTTGTTGTAAAAGGTAAGAGACGTAATACCTATGATAAATTTTGTACCTTCATTAATAAGAGCGCACGTTATACATTGTAATCTTTTGGGGCAGGTAAGACATGTTTACGAAATTTAACGAATTGAGGTACAAGCAAATGAAAGTCATTGGAAACGTCATGGATTTGTTGTTTAGATGGAATTGTTTTCTTGCATCACATTTACTTTTTGTGAAATGTGAGATTCGTAAAACACTTGTGCGCCTGAAGAAAGATATGATATTATGCCGAAGAATAACAAATCCATGTAAAATTAGTATTGAAGCATATTGACTGTATTAGTTCAGAATACTAAAGTTTTTAGAAAATATTTGTAAGATTTTATAATGGCATATTTTATGCTGATATAGAACGTTCAAGTCTCAGGCTGTTCATTAGAAGCTCTTTACGTAAATTGCAATTTATGCAACGGATCAAACAGCAGAAAAGAGTGTTCATAAATAGAGATTCATTTTGAATGTTGGGTATGTGAAACAGTGGGAAACAAACATGCATCTTAAATATTAAGCATCAAGAAAGTCATAAAAAGATGCTCACACTTGTGGGATACTATGTCGGTTTAGGTTTTGAGTCGATTGGAGGCATTAGGCTTGCCATGTGTAGCTTTGCTCTTTCTTTTAAAATATGAAGCCCTGTAAAGTCCTGGGAGCTAAAGAGGATCTCAGTGATTATGCCATTAAATCTCATTAGTTGATAATATTGTACACATATAAGATCGATGACAAAATATGTTCCTGCTTTGTGGGTTGTATTGCGTGCAACCTAAATAATCTTAATCTTCAAATTTGTTCTTTACAAAAACTTATTGCCCGTAAATATGTTAGTATATGCAATTATGGGCTATATCTATATCAATTATTGAATGGAATAGGCAATCAGATAATTGATTTTAATATAATCAGAAACATCATTTAATAATTGGTTTGATATGGTTGCAAATTACCATAACTACAATGTTAGTATGGTTGCAAATGATTTACATCGCTGGTTAACATTTAGCTTGGCTGCCTATATAAAATATAAAAGAATCAAATGGTCTTATAAATAAGTTCGTCTATCTTATGTCATTTCAAATATACCCCCCCCCCCCTTCACGGAAGTGGAAGCAGTTGATACAATTTTGCAAGAATTTTAATAGGCAATTTCGTTTAAATTATTTTCCATCGATAAGTTTTTCGCAGGTTGAAAAAATTCATTGGCATGCGGATAATTTTGTTTTGCAATGTTCAGAACATTGCAAAATTATAATTGGACAAGAATATATGCATCTGCATTAAGAAGTCATACAACCGCAAATTTATTTGCTGCCTTAAGAGGCAAAGAAATTGGTACTGCTGCGGGTTGGGGAGGAAATAAGCCAAAACTGAGCAATCCGACAAACTGGGAAGTTTACATTTAACTACGGTACAGATAACGTTGTGGTTTTCGGGGAACACAGTACTAGACAGGAGAACAGGCTGTATTGAAACAGTTAGGGGACATTAGTGTAAATATACAGCAATACTAAAGTCTTGTCGGGATGAGGTAGATATTCTGATCTTAATTACATGCGTATGCTTGAAGCTAATTAAAAAGACCATACATTTTGAAAGAACAAATAAAACATTTTTATCGGGGGGGGGGGGGGATTTCCATACTAGTGTATGTCATTGCACATACATGTATAACGTAGTGTATTTCTGTAGTTCATAGAATATTCAGGGTGAAGAAACTAGTAAATGCTTGAGTGAGAGATCTTCTTTTCAGAAATAAGATGTCATAAATTGTATTCTACACCCTACATGACGATAAATTGTCCCGAAGGTTACAAAGCTGGCTCATACTGTATATTTAGCTGTGATCCCGGCAAAATAATGGAAGGGTCAAGAATGTCCAAATGTGTAAAGGATCCGAGAGGACATTTTGGTTCATGGAGCTGGAACAAAACACAACCAACATGCACAGGTAATGGATTTACATTTGTTGCCACCTGAAATGAATTCGGAGTTTCTAAATATCCGGCTTTACCCAAGAGTTCATTAAGCAATCAACAGCCTTATCGTTTAATCTATTAATATTGAAATTTCGTCAAAAATAATAACGGGGGTGGGGGAATTTACACCGAGTCAGGATACAAAAAAGCGGCTCTTGACCCAAACTATTACAGAACATAAAGTGTCTCTTGTAACTAATGCAATAATATAATTGTAACCATTAAATCAATGATTCTTGATTTCAAAGTTGACGTTTAGCTAATGTTGAAGATGAGAAGAAAAAAAAACTGATATAGGATTGTCTTATAAATGCAGCTGGAAGAGAATGTGTTCCACTGACACCGCCCAAAGATGGTGCCGTGGTGTGTGACACTTGGAAAGGAGGTATCTTCTGTCAGTTTCAGTGCATGAACGGCACAACTATGCATGTGCAGGGTTGGCAGAAACTTCACGTATGCGGCGACAGCGGTGCCTGGGATATTGTAGGAGGAAATATCAGTGTCACAGATTGCACGAGTAAGATAAATGTTTATTTCGTTCGATACACAAAAAAACAGTTGAGAATCATAATTTATGTATAGGAAGTGTATATTACGAAAAAATAGCTTTGCATATATTATTTTGCAAAGACAAATTATTATATTTCGCCATATTTAGATTCAACGCTTGTTTGCACAACACCCGTTAAGGACTCTACTCCCAAGTGACTTTTGCCATTATTACGAATTGGTCACTTATATTATGTGCAGTAAAGCACTGCTTTCATCTACAGATGTTTCCAAATATAATCACATATCGCTTCAAATTTAAATATGTTTAATGTTTGATCCTTATTCTTCAAAAGACCCCATGAAGTGGAGCCAAATAATGAAGTTCCATGTAGATTGTGACCGCATGATTAAGTAGAATACCCATGTAAAACTCCAACTAGGGGCGTCGTAGGAAATAGGGTGACGGACGGACCAATGGATGCCGTGACATACATATTTATCATAATACCTAGGATACGTATGAAATAAAAAGTGTGGATTAATATTTTAAGCATTCTGATGATTCTACCCACTCGAGTCCCCAAAGTCCATTTTAGTATCAAGTTGAATTTTCCATTGTCTTTTCTTTAAGTCATATTCTATTGAAGTGATGAAAATGTGAAAGTATAAGAAAATTACTGGCATCCAATTGCATATAAAGTTTCTTTTCCTACTGTGTCTGACTAAGGCTTTTTCATTTGTCGTCCAAACAAAATCTTGAAATTGTTATCGTACCCTTCTAGCGACCACAGTTGTGCGTGTTAGAATATTGTCATTTTGACTAGCTTGGGTGTCGTTTTGTATGTGTAAGTGAGGGAAGGATTTTTATATATCTTCCTCGGCAAGAAATAAAATTCGCTTGTTTATGTGCCATCAAACGCCAAAAGCAAATTAAAACGTCTTAACAAATTTGTAACCCATTTGATGTCTTTGGTTGCAGGGATAAGAGGCAGCGACAGATTAACAACCGATGCATCACTAATTTACTATTTTTATAACGGAGAATGTCCTGATCCAGTTGTTCAAGAAAAGATAGGAAAGAACTTCCAGACGTTAGTTGAAACTGACCTCTTGTCTGGAAGTATTTGCAAGTCTTCTTCTACGTGCAGTGTGAACAACATCAAGGTAATTGTGACCGGCATCCGTATCTATCTCATGTGTTGAACCCCTTTCTTGAACATAAGAGTTTTGTACGAAACGTATTACATAACCCTCGTTTATAAGTGGAGATAAATTATGACTCTTTGTTACTGTCGTTTTTAAATAAAACAAATGAAACGCAGAAGTAGCGTCGTAGGCTCAGGTCAAAATACAAAAGGATAATACAAGTTAACAATTAAAACATTCCTGGTGTCACTTTCCTGACCCTCTATCTCAGTCTCTGTCTGTCTGTCTGTCTGTCTGTCTGTCTGTCTGTCTCTCTCTCTCTCTCTCTCTCTCTCTCTCTCTCTCTCTCTCTCTCTATATATATATATATATATATATATATATATATATGGGGGGTTATACGATTAATATTGGGTAGCGTTTCAGAAAATTGCATGTAACATTTATATGACATGGGAACTTGCAAAAGTCGCATACTGGTAAATTCATTATTCCATACGGAAAAGCACTTAACATGCGTGTTCCATTTTGAGTATCATGAAATAACGGGTTTCATATGTTGCGAGACATGTCGACTCGGTGAGGCTCAGACAAACTCCTACAACATAGTAAACGAGTTATATCAATGCACTTGCAACATAATACGGAAATTAGTAGTTATTACATGGCAACATTTTCACGTTTTCTCCATATTTGTAATTAAACAGTTTGTTTAACTTAAAGCATAAAATAACTAATAATTGACCTGTGTAGTATTTGTTCTTTACTATAACAATATACACGCATGGACTTCACTGAAAACACCGCAATAGACCAATGCTAGGTTTGCCATACGGAGATACGTTTTGAATAAAAATATTGAACATCAAGTAAAAGATACAAGATTACGTGGATATATTGTAGCACAAGATATAAGTATCTAAGGCTTTGCAATACATAATATATCTCTCAGCATATCTGAAATAGAGTGTTCTTTCTTAAAAGATAAGCTGCGGAGAAGTGACCATAAGAGGTAGAAGGGACGTTCAAAATGGAACCAGGTTTGAGGTCTTAATATCGGTTGAATTTCCAAGGTCCCAAGATGTAGCATTGGAAACCGACTATTATCAAATTGGCGCAGTTTTTCAGCACCTCGAAGAGACATTATCCACAAGAAATGTGTCATCATTAGTAGGCGATTTGGAACTTAGTTTTGTTGGCATAGTGAACAAAACAATGCGGATTGTATGCCCTGCTGGTACGACACAAGCTCCTGATTCGTATGCATGCGGTACGTTGTTTTGTTTTTTTAACATTATGCAATAGCAATAAAATGTTAAGTAAAGAATTCCCACTTTATCCTCATATGAAATCCGTATGATGATATATTTTAGACACAGCCTATCAATCTGAATATAAAGTTTCTATTTGTACAGAAAACAGTGGACCTCTGTACACAAGTCGGTGATGGGCAACTAGACAGAGGGTTACTTTAATCAAGCATTAAGAGACCCTTAAAAATAAAAAAGTAAACTACGAAACATTTACCAATAAAAGCAAATAATATTTTTTGTAGTTATGTGAGAGATGTTGGTTCTTCTTAAATTAGTACGTGTTTTAGTCAGTTATATAAAAGCGCATCAAATGTATGAATGTATGTGAAAAAATGAAATCAGCCTGTTTCTTGTATGTACAAAGCCAATGGGTAGACCATTTAACTGAGATATCAGGGATGATATAAAATATTGAACCAAACCCATTATGTGACTGCTACAATTGTTCAGAATTGTTTTGTTTTTCATAACTCAGAATATATTTTTACTAATACCGTGGATGCCTTTTTCTGAATTTCTGTACCATGTTCATCGGGTTCAACAATAACATTTATTACTGGAGCTAAATATTATCATTATTTGCTTTCTGTTTGTTCATTCGAAACGACTAAACAAAGATGAAACAAAAGATCAGACTTACATAGTTGAAAAAGCCGGCTGAAAATATATTGTTGTTGTTGTTGTAGGGCTTAACGCTATTTTTCAGCACAAGATAGGTTATACATGGCGGCCAGTATTAATGGTGGAGGAAGAAACCGGGAAATCCCCAGAAAGAACCACCGACCCACGAGAAGCTACTGGCAAGCTTTCTCACATATCCACATTCACCGAATCTGAGACTCGAACCCACGCAGACAGGTGAGATGGCAGTGATCCGTACCGGAGAGCTCTTTAGACCACTCGGCCACTCGGGGCCCCCGAAAATATATTGTTATCGTTATTTATATATCATGTTGAGATTAACTGGAGAGACTAAATATCTTATCAGGTATTTCGAATATTTGCCGATAGAAATTGTGTTTATTTTGCGGTAAATATATTAACCATTATCACCTCATTCTCTTATGGTTCCGAAACATTCCGTATTTTCTATTTATCTGAGCACATACAATTATTAGATGGAATAATACAGAACTAAGATGACATTGCATTTTATTCTGATCATTTGATTTTGCTTAATTGATTTATAATATGTAAATAATACACCACCCTATATCTTCATTGTCGGTAGAAAATATATGTAGCTTTAATCATAAGTATAGCGGATTTGAATTTCTGCGTACCGACGATAATATATGGAAAACTCTAATAATATTCAGAACAATGTAGAATTATACGAATAGACACGTATTGCTTACTTAGAAATCAGCTAAACACAAAAATCAAATATTTGTCTCATTTTGTAATTAAAAGTTGAATGTTCAGCCGGGACTTTCTACGACTCAGTGAGTTTGGCTTGTATACCCTGCAACAAAGGATGGTATCAAGACTTGACTGGACAATTGTCTTGCAAGCAATGTCCAAACTTAATGACCACACGATCCACTGGAGCTGTCTCTGTGGAGTCCTGTGAAAGTAAGTTGACCTGTTCATATATAATAACACTTAATACAAGCTGTATGTATCCGTCACGTAGCAAACACAAATATATTTCGTTTGCATAAAAACTTATGCAACTCGCTCATACGATCATTACTTATTGATGAATATGTGTGATGAATTCTGTGAAAGGAAGACTAAGCCCCGTGAATACGCTAAAATAAGCACGTATTGCATACATATGCCACGTGACCGTTTTCTTGTTTTCTGATATATGAATGTTTTAAACAAAATATAATTCCTTACAGAATAATCAAAGTCCCCATGTAAGTAAGAATTTAAATTGTTTAATCTTAGCCATGATCTGCAGGTTGGAATGGAAAAGTTATTTTCCTCGCGTCTTAACAGTATGGCAATGTTTGGAAGTCATTTAATGTTCAAGACCCTTGTATATATTTCAAGTTAAATCTCGCAGGCAATCGTCAGATGTGCCACATATATTTCGAATAAACACCACTTTATCAATATCTAGTTGTTCTCTCATCCAATTTAGACTCACTAAAGTTGTCTTTTGATGATAACTTTGTTTCTACTTTTTAACTTCCAGATGGTTGTGAGCCGGGACAGTGGTCCGTTGACGGCGCTCTTCCGTGTTCTCTGTGTGATGCCGGAACATATCAAGACTTATATGGGCAAGTGCATTGTACGAGGTGTCCAGGATCACAAACGACACTGCAAATGGGTGCAACAAATCGTGAGATGTGTCATGGTACTTACCATCGTAGATCGTCTCTCGAGGTTTATTTGTCTAATTTCCGTGACGCATAAGCTTATTTAATTTCCGAATCTGTCAATAAAATCTCCGATATTATATAGGAAACTATTGTTAAATGCGAACTTATTAACAATAAACATCTTGTCTTCATGTATTACACTGTATGCTGTCTATAGGGTAAAAGCAAGTGTTGCGATTACCCCATACAGGTGTGAATGGAAACGCTGAATAGATCAACCGGCTTTCAAGTTTAAACATTGTTTTCGGGAAAAGTGGCTTTCCATTGTCTCTCAATTTTCTTTTACAGAGTTTGACATTGTTTTTCCCGACCAGCAAGACCATAATTGCTCCTTAAAATTGCCACATTCAGTCAACGCCTCTACATTTACGCTTGGTATGTGGATCCAGATTAAACAAAATAGTTCCGGAAAGGTAGTTCGTTTAATAGATGGAACGAGAGAAATAATTTGTTTGGAAATAGCGGAAGAATTACGGATAAGTACATACGGGTGAGTTGCCTCTGTTCGGAAATTCGTAAAACTTGTGTAAAGAATTAAATCTTTTTGAATGTACACTTATAACAAAAAACAACAAAAACGATCATACACGACGTAACAATACTATGGATTAAAGCAATCACATACCATGTATTATTACATTCACCATCACCTACCGCTAGTCGCCAATCTGAAAGGAATAATTTCAAAACAATTATATAAGAAGAAATGTCATGCTACATAGTATTTATATTTAATGCCGACCTACTAATAATGATAAACACGTGTTTCTGCACACCTAATATTATGATTGTATATATTATGCAAACATTACTAGCGGACTTTTTCTTAAAAGCTTAGTTGCCAGAACTTGCACGATGCGAATTTGTGAATACTAGACTGTTTGTGATATATTATGTTAGGTTACTTTACGTTACGTTACATTACGTTACGTTACTTTACATTACGTTACATTGCATATTAGATCTTACAATAATATAAAGGTATAAAGCATCATACATTCCTCTATACAAACATAGATAAATGTACGAGTTAAAGATCGTATAAGGAATGGAATAATTTTCTTGAGTTATGTAAATAATAGTAGTTGATAATAGCATCCGATTGAAACGTAATGAAAGACAACATAACAAATGCAACAAAAAGGAAAACAACAAATCCCCCACTCCACAAATTAATACTCTAAAACAACAAACAATTTAAAAATCAATGACAGGTTACGTCACCTTTCAGAGAACTGCATTCATCCAATGTGCATATTTCGGACGAACGTTGGCATTTTGCTGCATTAGTGAAGGGGAGCTGCAACCTTACTTTGTATATAGATTCTGAAGTTTCAGCGATGCTACACATATGTTCCGAAAGCATTAATTTCGATACAGTTTTACTCGGAGGTAAGCTCTTATCTACGTGGTAAGTTGGTATTCATTCGATTGCTTTTAACGCAAAGCTTAGTGTACGTTTAGAACGAAAGATGGGACTTGACGGACACAAATATGTAGACTGATAGAATGAAACACATACATATACATATTGTTATGCATATCGATATTTTTTTGTAACTCCTAGTATATGATTTAATTTAAATTTTGTAATTTTTATGAACGGTTATACAGAATATCTGTTATGTTGCTAACGTGATCTGAATCTGTTAAGGGCGAACAATTACAGAGGATCTATAAATAGATTCTGACGTATGTGTTGAAAATTACTAATAATGATCTTAATAAGATTTAATAGTGCCTTTGGATCAACTTATTGGCTGATGGGTTTGGACTCTTATAAGAATTCAGTAACTTCCCATTGGTTGGGCTACTTCGCATGAATGGACAATTTCAAGGCACAGTGAGTAGTAACATCAGTCACGTGTGATATATTGTGAAATACAGTCGCAATAGAAGGTGTACATAATGAAAGAACTGAGCAATCAGATTCATTCCGACTTTGGAGTCGTCCTCATTTCTTGTGTTCCTGTTGTAAGTCCGCAGACATGATTTTTGTTGTACTTTGATATTGTTCTAGAGGGAAATATGTTTTGCTCCAATTAATTGACAGCTCATATTTGTAAAGGATACACGATAACCTCAAGAATGGTGACGGCGTGATAGTTATACAGTTTTAGAAAAACTCTTTGCCTCAGAAAGATTGTAGCAATTGAATAAAATGGCTTTTCCTATCTTTATGTCGCCATAATTACGTATTACGTAATTTTCAAACTCAGTCCCCAAAAGTTTAATTTGTTTTATTTTCCAGATAGTACATTTGTTGGAAGTATCTCACAAGTCAACATATGGAGTGCGGCCAACGTTACGGCGAGGCAAGACAAATGTTTTACTGGAAACGTTGGTGATCTAGCTGCTTGGTACTTCTTTGAGGAAGCCGATATTGTTGGAGCTTATATGCATATTACGAGTTCCTGTGATGGTGTGTTGAATGCAATAGCTATGGTCTGATGCATTGCTTAGACCTTGGTTATTTCTCGTCGTTAATACATAAACATTTCTGGAGAGCATGCATGCTTATTCTGAAAAGAAAAAAAAAAAATATATCGATTGTTTTAAAGAAAAAAAATCCAACAAAAACACGTAGTGTGAATAATGTACCATATTCATCATCACTTTATATTTCGTTTTGTGCAGCTAAGTGAGGACTAGTGGTGGTCAAATAATATACTGTATTTCATTTTCTAATTTCAGATGTAAATGAATGTTCAAGTAACCCTTGTTTGCACGGCAAATGTATGGACGGCTTGAACACATTCCGTTGTACGTGTAATAGGGGGTATACAGGTTCTTTGTGCGACGTGAACATTGATGATTGTGTGGTAAACGTCTGTTTGAATGGATCTACATGCTTGGACGGTGTCGACAGTTACTCCTGCCTGTGTCCTTCATTATATACTGGAGCCTTTTGCGAAATTAAAATGGGTATAATATATTTTTCTTGATTTCTCATAAGTCAGTTTTTTATGAGACACTAATTTTATATATCTTGAGCCATATTTCTCTTTGATCTGCTTATCTGGACGAGTTTGATAGCGGAAATGCATCTGAATTTGCTATTGTCGAAGGCTCTACCATGATATAGTGTCTTTCGGCAAACGAAACGCGATAGAAGCAATCGGCAAATACTACTTTACTGGTGGCGTATTTATTAAATAACGTTAACGATGTTATGGTTGTTGTGTTTGCTGTTCGTTTACCTTGATCTACATCTTTTCACATTGCACAGTGCATCTACATATAGCATAAAATTTATTTACGCGACCGTTGTTAGGTGACGTCATCATGACAAAGAGAAATACAAATCTGTATCAGATTCTTCTCTGATACCGTGCTTAATATCAGCATTGTAAAAAATATACCTTGTCAATATCTGTATAATGGTGGGAAGATAATAACGGCAATATAAATGACTATTTCCTATATGTGGTCAGTAATCACGCAAATCATTTGCAGTTGACGGTGAATGGGGAGGTTGGAGTAACTGGACAGAATGCAGTGTAACATGTGATATGGGGATAAGAACAAGGACACGGCTATGTAACAGTCCCTCTCCGGGCAATGGTGGCCTGAACTGTGTAGGAGAAGAACTTGACACTAGTGTCTGTAATGAAACAGTTTGCCCAGGTAATGACACATTAAATTACGCTATGTTGTTGTATAATGCTGACATACTTGAAATTGATCGCCAAACTATAAAATAGTTAAACTAGATTCGAGCAAAGTCTATGTGAATGAAAATAGTTTTTATTGTTGTCGTTGCTGTGTGATAAAAAACCAAAACAATTATGTCACCACTTTTGAGGCGAGTGAATATTTCGTTTTATTACTACAAGGAAAACACAAAGTAGTATTAAAATATTCATAACAAAACGGCACGTCCTTGTTCAATGAAAAATAGCTATCTATTGTTAAGAAAGAAATTGGGATTACCATAGCGACCTGTACCTAATAAACGGAACATACAGCTCATAATGCAATTATAATAATTATAATAATGTCATGTTTGGCTTCAATAAGCTGCAAAACCTTCTATATTAGAACTAGCTGAAGAGGTCGTTATCCCGTGGCCATTGTTTATAAAGTCTACCTTAAAGACCTGAACTGCGATTTTTTTTCTCGACTTTATAAGTTAAATTACGGTCTCGGTTGGGGCAGTTATATGACATAACGGCCATGAAAGAATGGATAATGCATTTATAACACAGGAGCACATATCTGCATTACATAGTTCAAACTAAAGTGCCAGCATTGTTGTCTATTCAAAACAAGAAACACGACATTTTCTCTAGTCTCCTCTACATTCATTAATGAATCATGCATTTAAATGCGCCCGAACATACTTAGGGCAGCAGCCAGACTATCGGTAAATCAACGTAGAATAGGTACCGGTGTATCTGGACAAGTTGTCCTTTCGAACCACATGAGTTTTAATATGCACCCAAAATCCGATTTGCGCTTTAACACCATTGGCTAAATAATTACAAAATGGCAACATTACAGAATATTTACTTGAAACTACTCCAAAATGAAATATATATACATATACATATACATATACATAATACATATATATACATATATATATATAGATATACATATATATACATATAGATATACATACATATATATATATATATATATATATATATATATATATATATATATATATATATATATATATATATATATATATATATATATCCTCAAGCTACGCAATGTTTACAGTTATATATTTAAACATGAGGAACATGTGCTGCTTGCCGATATTAGAGGGCTCTTAACAAGCATTCAAGTACAAGTTTGTTTGTATAAGACGTCTCCCAGACAATATCCGGGGCCAGCTAGACTATGTGGTATTGTTGTTGTATGTACTACCCAACACAAGGACACGCATGCACACAACAATGCCAATTTATTTATATGGTCATTGGCGTAAGATGATGTACTAATAGTCAAATTATTACTTTGGTTCTAGTATGCCCAGAAATCGCTCCACCAAGAAACGGAATGTTGAACTGCACTAACGATTCAAAAAATATCAACTGCACCGTGCACTGTGCATCTGGTTATGACTTTGATATTGAACCAATGGACTTCTACATTTGTGGAGAAGAAACGACCCATGCATGGAACTTTGAGACCGATGATAATCCATACAGAAGGCTGCCAAGATGCACAGGTTTCCAATTGAAAAGAAATTCAAATTGTTTAATCATGTCTTTACGTCCTTAAATTCGTTTAGACAGTTTGTTAATACCACCTGAATAGGTGGTGATGAAGTCAAGAAAGTTTTTAATCCTTCCAAAATCCTTTACTAGGGCCAGATGTTGCCCTCAGTTCTTAATGAGTATTAATCTTAATATCCATTTTTAAAAAGCTTAAGCCATAAAGTCACCTGGATTCTCTACTGGTATTGAAAATCGTTTGGTTCCTGTATCTAATATTGTCAGCTTGCTTGTGGTATTTATATTATTCTTATAGATAAAAGATACGACCAATTACCCAGCGGGAGATTGTAGTGGTGCTGGTTGAATAATGCGATGTAAAATCTAAATTTATTCGTTACTTTCAGACTATATAACACAATTAGAAATTAAATGCAGAAAATTAAGCGCAGTATAGACAGTAGACAATTTAAATATTGTTAGTTGAACAATTGGAACCATTTCTGTATATATAAGCAGATATTTTTACTGTAACTAGATAACAGGGTTGGGGTCGGATTATAACGAAAAACACCAATGATGTTAACAAAAATAAAATGTTTAATGAATGATTTAATGAAAAAGACTTTGACTCGTGTACCAAAAGAATCCAAATATTGGATATTTAACAATGATGCGCACCGAGTTAAATAACTGATATAAATAAAATAGTTCATAACTGGAACGAATTATAATTTAAATGAAAACAAAATGAAATCAAACAAAAATTAACCACAAAAGAGAAACCAAGATAAATGCCTCAATATGATTCCACTCAAATAATGATAAGACGAGTCACGTAAACAATAAGTCATCATCCAAATAATGATTCATACAGCCAGTCACAAGCTTTCACTCAAATAGTGACAAATGATTTTGAAATGAAACTAATGATAACGATGCTCACACAAACATATTTCGCACGCAAGTAACAAAGATGCTCGTTCAATTAGCGATAATGACGTTAGCTCCAATAGCTGTAATGGTAGTATTTCTGGTCTGATAGCAATGATGGTGGCTTTTATGCTCGAGTAGTGACAATGATATGTAACCCAAAGGTGGGAGATAACCTGTGGTGTAAAAGTGACACGCACATGATACCTTCAGTCCCACCGCTGTTGAATGGTCAAGGAGCCGCCACGAATGCCCTCCCCCCCCCCCATCCCAGCCTACCGATGGATCCCTTGGACCCTGCAAGTCTTTTGGTCCCAGAACCATGGTTTCTCAACACGAGATAACTACAATCTCCCTATGAAGCAACGTCACCACCGACAGCATCACACTAGGTACATATCAAGTCACAAAGAACCACCACACGACATCCAAACCAGCAATACGGCTAAAAACACCCGTCTAACACATAGTTCCACAGCTGACAACACGAACACCAACAGCTCTACAGTGGCCCAACACACATCCAACACGGACAGTCCCACGAATGCTTTCATATCAGCTCCATCACATCACGTTACCAACAGCACAGTTCAGACACATCTCAGGTCCGAACCGGACAGCATCGACAGTTCTACAGTTGCCACACTGCCCAACACAGGCAGCTCAAACAGACTGGGTAGGCCACGACAAACACATCGTCCGACCTCACAGTCAAACGATGGCCGAGCCCAAAACAGAAACACGAACACGAACAGCTGAAAATACAGACCCTAAAGCCGTGTAACACATGTGACACTAATGTATAAAATACAATGACATACGTTACGTATGCGCGTACGTGGAGTTAATTACTTCATAGTAAAGTATTTTAACGGGTCTATTGTACACGATTATCGCAATAATCAGGTTCGTATGCGAATCTGCATCCAACAATTAGAATCCCTCAATACATCCAACATTTATGTGAATGCAATCGTTCTGTCCAGTTACATACTGGTAAACTAGAAAGCAGACTATAATAATCTAACATTGCCTTACATAGTTCGGAACTATCTAAAAATACACAATAAATGTTACTACAAAACAATTCTATCCTATAACATATATAGAAGAAACAATTCACATACTTTTACAGCTGGAGATATGCGCCGTGAAGTGGACGAATACTGACAAGACTCTTCGTGATGTAAAGTTGGCATCTACCATGAGCCTATATGTACACAGGCTATGTTACAATGCACTACCTCTGCTCTCATGGTATATCGGTTTTCCCATCGTAATCACTTCGCTCGTTCAGCATGGAGTGAACCGAACTCACTACATCGAAATAATGTATGATATAAATATACATATACCTCCCTCGGGTAACGCTGTACGCAGAAATAAAACCCGAGTACATTTTATTCCAAATACACGTAAACAACAAGTATACACAATTCCGTGACATTTACGCCATCAAATAACCGTTCCAAGTGGTTATTAAAATAATATTTTTAAATCATTGACGCAATGCTTTTTATGTGATAGATATGATAAACTCTGTCAGTGTATTAACAAAATTAATATAACATTTTCCATAAAGAGATTTTACAAAACAAACAATTTATCAATTTATTCAACTGAGAATCAACCCTGTATATATGCATCTTTGTTCATAAATTAATTTCTTTATTTTTTTCAGAGATTCACCCTGCTGCGGAGATTGGTATCACCACGACCTACTCGTACGAGGACCTTTCTTGTGCATCACATGATAGGGCTTCTGTTGTGAATATTGTACAAGAAAGAGCCCGGAAAGTAACTAATGGCATTGACTGTATTACCAGTGGTCTATGCTATCTGACGAGCCTAACAATTCTAAATTGTGACAAAGAAAGGACGAAAAGGGCAACCGATGGAAATAAAGTCGGTTTTAGTATTACATTATCATCGAATCCGGAAAAGGGTTAGTACTAGTTTCCTTATAATTAGTTGATACATTTAATCTCGCATATTCCTCCACAATTCTTGCTAGAATGTAAATCAGGTCATCTGCAACTTTGTATCTGACCAAACGATTTTCGACTTTTTTGTTCTACCTTACGGCTATTATGTGCTGAAAAGGTTTTCATTTTCTTTTCTTTTTAGATTCAAATGATACTAGTATGTTTCCTGGTTTTATACTTTGCTCTATGTTTCCCAGTCAGTAATAAAAGACCAATTATATACATTTTTTTTAGATCAGTGAATTAAGACAATAAAATAGAGATGCACACTGAATCGGTTTTCTATAAATAAAAATCACGAACGGTTACATTTTGTTTACTGCAGGCAACGCTGAATTTAGTAAACAAACTAAAAGCATTAAGTAAGTGTGTTTTAGGGTATTGAGCTTCAGTTTAAAGGCTGATATATTCTTGTAAATACTGATTACGTGTAACGTCATGTTTTCCCAGTAAAACCAGGATGTTAAAATAAATCTTTGCCCGGTTGACTACCTTTTACCGTATGTCCAAAACGTAGCCGATAGTCTCTCTCGGCAAATGTATGTCATTAATGCATGAAAACAGATAGACAAAAATAAAATAAAAATAAAAATAATCAAATCAGTAAAGTAAGCATAAACGTTTAGGCCAATAGGCTGTAATAATGTTGGCCGTAAAGTGGGCATCACTTTTATTTCGTACCAAAATATATTACTTGAAGTATGTTAAAATGCGTCGTCAGATTAAAACAGCACAATCCTTAATGATATCAATATATAAGTCAAACACTAACATGGCTTTCTCGCTTCACCTGCACGCCATTGTTGCAGCGATATAAAATTATCCAATATTTCAAAATAACATTAGACCATGCAGATGTACTTTACATATGGTTTCTATTTTGCATGTTTATATTCAGAATGTCCTTATATAAATTGCAGCAACCTTTGACCTGATTGCCGAACAACTTGGTAGTGCCTATCTTTCACTGGTAGAGGCGGCTAATATTGGACATTTCACAGTGAACCTCACAGGAATTACTTACGCTCTTCAAGGGACTCAGACACAAGTGAAAGGGAGTGTTCAGTGTCCAGATAATATGATGAGATTGAACTATTACTGTGGTGAGCACATACAATATCTGGATAACTTAAGGCACCTGAAAAATCGATAAAATATTTGACATCACCTTGTCTGAGAAAATGATCAATAAAAATAATCGAATGAATGTCATGATAGATCAAAATGCTTTTCTTGGTTACAGCATTGACCCGAGAACGCGAATTTTAGTAAACTAATTCAGTTAATAACCAATCGTAATATACAACGGACAATTGTAGTAGCATTCTTAGAGTGTTAATAGGTATTGCAAAATAACAAACAAATGTAAAATAGGATGAAAATCTGTTAAAAATGGGACTAATTTCTTGATATACAGTATAAAATGCCCTATGTTGTAAAGAATGAAGGAAAATCATACAAATACTGAATAAAGAGTATAATAACATCATAAACGACTTTGAAAGCAACTATTTGAAAGTTTTAGGATTCAGTCGTTTACATTGAATCAGTGAATGTTCAAAGAACTTGTTCATGAATAGTGATGAAATGTCGTTAACTTCGTCTCGTTTAGTTCCATGTGGGGAGGGGTCATATCTCGTCAATGGTTACTGCCAGCTGTGTGGACATGGATACTACCAAGACAAGCAAGGACAAACTTCTTGCATCGCCTGTTCTCAAGACTGGACAACAGAAGGATTGGGATCCATCTCGGTGGATGATTGTACAGGTACGTAGAATATTCCATATATCTAAACTTGTTATGCAGTGTCGTTAAGGACCAACGATTTATGTACAGCATATTCATTTAGATGGTCTTTATTCCGATTAAAAATAAAATAATCCAAGATGCACGTTGGATACAAATCTGAACAAACATGATTAATGATCTTAATTTAATTAGCGCTTCTTATGAAAGTTATCCCTATCATCATTCCTTCGTCCCGCCTATCTCGTTTCGAGCTTCATGTGTATTTAGAATCCGCAATCCAAGTGGCGTCTTGCTAAAATGCTGAAGAAGATAATTAATAACTTTCAACAAAATGAGATCGTTTGCACATTCAAGTACTGTACTCCCGTCCTCTCAGTAGACATATTGGGACAGATGCTCTCAAAGTCCTATAGGGTTTCAGTACGCATGACCAGGTAATTTCTTGGTCAATGTTTCATATAATCTTCAAACTAACGAGGAAATATTTCTGAAGTTTAGGCATGTTATCTAAAGTCTGCATTTTTTTCAATATATCTTATATTTGTCTTGCAGTTTACATTGTACCAAAACGTCAAGACCACACGACAGGTAAGAAAAATTATAAAACATAATGCGATCAAATTTTTTAGGGACGACAGGTTTATGACATTGTTTGAAGTTTGTTATTAACTGTGCAAATTTACAAACATCCAAGCAATTTAAGGTAAATTAAATTACAGAAATGAATGTTGCTGCATGGGGCTAATTTTCTTATTTTCGACCAATCTATATGTTCTTTGAATATTAATAGATTCTCACCATTATGATGAGTATTCAAGAAAGCTTTAAGAAAGTTTCCAAACAATTTGCTGATGATGACATTTTAACTGACACATATTAATGGTCCGATTTTTAACATATTTGTCAAATTAAGATCATAGTGTTACGTATTTAGGCTCGTTCAAAACAAAGTAAAGAGTGAAGCCAACAAGATTTGTAAATTTTAACAGAATAATTTATTTCCCTAGAAAACAAGGTAAAAATATGAAAAAGGACTTACGGTTTGTGAATATAATCCAAAAGTTAATCCTAACATTTAAAAATATAGTCCTATCACTAAAAAAGTCCTAGATGAATCAAAGTTCGAATCCCGATGAAGTTCCAATATTGAGGGCGATGACGTCTTCTATATCCTGTGTTGTCGTGTCAACAGTTCCTTGTTGGATCACGAAGAAAATATTCCGACTTTAGAATTCCAAATAATTTCCACTAAATGTCTATGTCCAAGAATTTTGATGATCACTGGTATTTTCCTGGAATATAAATTATTAAATCCCAAAAATAGAAGACTTTTAAATCAAACTGGCATCAACATTAAAAACACCTTGAGCTCTAAAGGTGTTAATTATGACTGACTAAATCCACTACAAAACATCCGTTTTAACCCTCAATTTTAGATCACATGGTGGCTCACGTGGTCACTTAGTTTAAACAACGCAGTAAAATAATGTCATTTAGCACGTAGGATATACGGGTTCGATTGAACTGAACAAATCTTACTATAAGATTCAATAATAAAAAGTTGTTTGCAAAATAGAGTTGACACGGAAGCCAAGTATGACCTTGATTACGACCAATGATTTTCACTCTGTGCTTACCAATTTCTGAATCAAGGTCAGGAACTAGGTCAGCTAAAACTACAATGTAGCAAAGAACTGCGTGTTCATCAGGTCAAAACAGAAAACTGAATTTTCCGAAAAAAAAGTTAAATCCAGTGAATAAAGTTATCATTACAGTAACATGTAATGAAATTAAAATAAAAGAGAATTTAATACTAACACACAAGCAATTGAATTACATGTATTTAACAATAGCGTTACCCATGCATATCCGTGGCACACTGCGACAAACTCTTTTCCACTTATTTTCCATGGGTAGACTTAAATATTGATGCCAAACTGAATCCATTAGGAGATTAAACCGCCTGGAACGGGAGGATTACGAACAACTTTTTTCAAGAGGAATAAATATGTAAGTTTTGTAGTCAGACATGCCAAACTCCCAACTCTCTTTAAGGCGTGTCTATGGCAAAATGAAATGAATATATTGATTTACACAAGATATCTTTACAATCACTCTCTATCGAAAATGATCCGCTTTGAAGTATTGACGGGGAATTAGATATATGTTGTGTAGACATGCGTATGTTCTTTAATTTGGCTAAAGATTCGTTGCAATGGACGAATGCTTACGTCACATACATAATGCAAGTGCGAAGCAACAACTTTTCGCTATGGTGTATGATCTCCAGTTGATGAAGACTCCATTGTTCTGATGTGTGTGTCTATGTTTGTGTGTGTGTATGTTTGGTTGTTTTTGATTACATCTCCACTGTCAGGATTGATTGTTTTATCATACTCTTCCATTACATTTGAAACATTTCCTAATACAATTCATGATGGCGGGATTGATGCTAATACATAGGACCCTACTCACTATCTGACAAACGTTAGCTTTTATGAAAGGACATCATTGTTTGAAACAAATATGGTAAGAGGCTTAATATTTAGAAATGAATGAGAAACAATTTGACTTTGCCATTTCGGTCAAAGTTTGCCAGGGTCATGACCAATGTTTAACCTTAGGTCTCACGTTTCATTTTTAGACTAAAGTTATTACTTGAAAAATATGTCAAATTTCACCTTTAATTAGTAAAGTCAAACGTTTCAGAAAACATCATCATTGCCTGTGTTGTTCCGTCAACTCTAATCGTAGTGACTATAGTAACGACATTGGCCATACGGAGAACTCAGTAAGTATCATCAAATAAGGATATATATATATATATATATATATATATATATATATATATATATATATATATAGAGAGAGAGAGAGAGAGAGAGAGAGAGAGAGAGAGAGAGAGAGAGAGAGAGAGAGTTTTTATAAGTACAATATACCTTTCGATCTAAAGCAAAGGCTTCCACAGCACACTGAGAAACACAAGCACACAAGGAGTCAAATGCATACAACAATAGATATTCGCATCAAGTGAAAGGACATCAAAACCAGAACAAGTGGCTTCTTTTTAATGTAGTTTAAACGTGATATTTTTTTAGCTTAATGGTTTGTGTTCGATAAACATCTTGTGCATAGAGGACTTTCTTGCCCACTGAAGAACTTCATTAAATATTTTTCCAGACTCGAGTCTTCTTCCGATCGACCGTTGATTTTGAAGCTACAGTAAATAACATATTTAATCAAGAATTTAGCACAGTATATCATACCATGTTTAGAGAGTATAAGACAAAACTATACATAAGGAACTGAACAGTACATAAGGAGATAAAGTTCCAAATGATTTTCTCAAATATAAGCATATCCTATATTAAAACATCATTATTATTGTTTTCAAGTCCAAGTCGCCACTTTTACCATGGTGGAAAATTGTCTATGTTGGAAATTGGGAAATCTCTTAAACTTATCTATGGAAATAATATTACACACATTATATTGATCGATCTTATTAGTGTGTATGGGTTCTTGCTTTTCATTGCAGTATGCAGAAGCGGGCTGCAAAAGTCAATCCTGGCTTACATCCAATGATCGACATGTCTGACAATGTAGCCAAAAAGATATATTTAACACCGAATGCTAATGCTACGCCAAAATCAAGTATAGCAACTTCGTCTCAGGATCTAGCAGATATATAGCTTAAAGGCCATCTACAGTGCTGAGTGCGGCGTAGCAAGGAAACATATTACAAAAACTGTTGAGGCATTTTTCAACTAAAACAGCGAATATTGCTTTTGAGTTTTCTTTCTTTATTCTTGGCACATGCATCTTAGGGATCATACAACGGGAGTTAAATAATACAACCTAATTTATGTTTGAGTCAGACAATAGAAAACTATCATGAAAGATTTTAGACAGTTACATTTACTTTGTTGTTTCACCGATATTAACGTATCTTATTTTCTTCAAAATGTCTTGAAGCATTTTTCAGCTAAAACAGCAAATATTGTTTTTTTTTATTTTTCTTTCTTTATTCTTGAGGTAATATGAGCTGGAGCATGCATCTCAGGGATCATACAACGGGATTTAAATGAAACAACCTATTTTATGTTTGAGTCAGACAACAGAAAACTTGCTTGAAAGATTTTAGACAGTTACATTTGCTCTGCTGTTTCACTGACATTACCGTGTCAGATTTTCTTTAAACAACGTCTTAATTGTCTTACCGAATTATTAGTTAAATATTAATCTCAAAGGTACTTATCTCATGGAAAACCCCTCTAACAAGAGCAAATCATCGTTTATTTTCAATTCCAATATATTACGCCAGCGTCTGCCTACAAACTGCTCCTTTTATCTTGGGCAACAAACAAACAAACGAACAAACAAATAAACAAACACCCCCCCCAAAAAAAAATCAAACAAACAAACGAAACGATAGATTGTTTGTTACATTAGGCCTATGGAAAAATGGAAAATTTCAAGTTATTCCATTAACGACTGGTCATATGGTATTGTCAAATTAAGTTAATGGGCACCCGTTCTACGTCGTATCGTTAGGTATCTAAATAAATTCTGGTATTTTTTTCTGGGGAAATTTAAAATAGTACAGATTGATGTATGTGTAAAATACGTTGCCATTGCCTCATGATAAAACGACTTAATCTAACAGTTGTTAATATTACTATACCGGCGTAGCAACAGCTAATATATTTGTTTAACCTAAATAATAATTTCTCACCCAAGCTATATTATACGCGTCCTCAATGAATCAGCAGTTGATGCAGAGATAAGAGTGTCATATATTATGCTACCGAATAGAATCTTTAAATTTAAAGATTAACAACCATACAAAATTTCATTTAACGATTTGTATATATATATATATATATATATATATATATATATATATATATATATATATATATATATATATATACCAGTAAGTCTGTCTAAAATGACAAAGTACTGTATTATTTCTTTGTTCCGGTTTGTTACCAAATACGATTGTGCATGAAAAAGTGGCATTTTGATAACCTTTTGAATGCTTGTAAGGACATTTTTGTACAATCGCAGTTTTAGCACATGTAGTAGCGCGATAGAAGTGTTCTCCATACGCATTTAATATCGAATTTACTTGCATATTTTCTGAGCGTTTCGCAACTAAATTCGATTTCCAAGTGTTTCCAACATTTATAAACAACCTGCAATATTTTTTTAAAATAATCTAAAGCGGAAATTCTATACAAATGAACTAGACATGAATTTTGTAAAAGCTAATTACAGTTTATCCATTGACAAATAAAAAAATAATATCAAAATCGCCCCTATCTACTTCTAGAATTCACCACTTCCATACCACTTTTGCAAATTAACAGTCATTAATATTTTTCCAGTCCTAACACATTGATCAAATTATTATTTACTTCTCATCGTTACTTGAGGAACACGTCACACACACACACACACACACACACACACACACACACACACACACACTAAGACATAGCTCCAAGAGAACTTAGAATGAGCAATTGCGCACATATTTATACATTTATACCGATAAAGGCACTCTTTGAATCATCACCTATCCTTTATAACTCTTTGACGGGTAGGTTTTACTGTGTAATTACCACTCATTGAATAAGGATCAGATTTCGTGGATATACACACTACACCGCGGGCGGCAAAGATAAGATCTAGAGGTTAAATAGCATAAATATTGCTTTGAGTTATTTCCGCTATACATATTACATCACTCTCGACAAAAGAATTGGTAAGAGCAGAATTTCACCGATATAATTGATACCCTTCAGTTATTCATCCTTCCCTCGACAGGTAAAGTAATCAATCTATCGACACAATATTACAATCAGGAATACAGTTAACCGTATAAGAATACTTATTCCAAATATGCACTGACTTCTCCTAGGACTACTACACTACTTTTCATTATTATTATTATTATTATTATTATTATTATTATTATTATTATTCTCCCAGTTCTAACTGGGCATTTTGTGATATTCTTCATTTGTCCGCTACCATATCTTTCCCTAAATCGCTGGGTGGAAATCTTAATATGACTATGTCGTGACTATCTGCAACAGGTTTTCTTTTCTGGCATCATTGGCAGGGGCACCCGCAGATCAATGTTTTTTTCTATTTTTTTGGCGGGGGGGGGGCAAACATGTAGTGGTTTAGTAAGTTTTTGGGGATGTAGGACAAAACATGTTTAGAGGTTAAATCGGGGGTGGGGGTGTCCCCCCTTGCCCCTTAGTGTGTGCCCCCATGATCTCTGGGGTCTCTGGTAGAAGGTAAAACTGCAATCACAGTGACAGGTCTGAAGGTTTTGTACCAAATTTTGTACATGCATTGGTGGGAAGAGAACACATAATATATGTAACTGAGTTTAGGTTACATTCCTAAAGGAGGGACGTGCTTGGTGAGGGTGGTTGTAATTTCAAGAGTAGGTATTAGTCATGGAGAGCTTTAGGAGTGGCTTTTAAGACTGTTGTTACTATGCTATTATTATTATTATTATTATTAAATAGCAAACGTCAAATTTTTTGCGGCTCAATAAATTCCTGAGAATTATCGAGGTTTTCATTAAATTGTAATTCTTTGTTTAATGTTTTGGATTCAAAGAGTAATTTGCAATTATGATACAGTTCAGGTATTTGGAATATAATAAGTATGATATTGGCTTGCCATAAAGTGTCAATTATTTTTTAAAACCAAAAAAATATTTAGGAAAAATGAAACACACTTAGTCTATATGGAGGAGATCAATTATATATATATATATATATATATATATATATATATATATATATATAACCTTATATA
>JAECUM010042302.1:0-62683 GCA_016617855.1 Megalonaias nervosa
ATGGAGAATAAAACATGAGGATATAATTAGTTATTCTGAATCTGCCGATGTTGAAATTGCGAAAACATATTACAAGAACAATCAAATACCAAGATTGTCATCGGCACCATCTGTATATGATCCCGTAGCTAGACATAAAACCGTTTATCTTAATGGGTGTGGTGGTTAAGGTTAAACAACACGCGCGATTGAATTATTTAATAAATGTTCTGATATGATTGTTTTGACACCGACACATAAACTCACCAGGGAAATAAAAGAACGAGGAGTAAAATCGTGTACATATCATAGTTTCTTTAGATGGTGCGGAGACGCATGGACTCCATCGCGGATGGGTGAGAAATACATTCCTAAAATTATTATCTGGGACGAGATATGCACGGTGTCGCTAGAGGTATTAAAAATATTTCTTGATTGGCTGTTATTAAAGAATACTGCTGTGATAATGTGTGGTGATCATGGTCAACCACCACCTTTCATTGGATCGTCTCCACATGAGTGGCTGAAAACATTTGTAGATTATTACGAAGAAATGACTGATGACCATAGAGCTATTGATAAATTACTAAAAGAGTTTAAAAAGTTAATAAGATTACAGCCAGATAAAATACAGTGTGAAATAATGCGTAAAGTAATTCTAGAAACATCTATGAATGATTTTTGGGCTTTATGGAGACCTGCTGATTTGATAGTTGCAAGTAGAAAAATAGTTCGCGATACGCTTCAACAACAATTATTTACGTTACATAAAGAAAAATTTTCAAATCTACTTGTACCTTTGTGTTATCGTCCAGCAGATCCTCGACGACAGAATATTGATGTTGAGATTCCTGGTGGTGGAATACAAAATCTTGTGTTAAATGATATTGTTTTAGTCGTTGTTGATGTTGTTGAGAGCGCGTTAAGTATGGATAAATCGCCGTGGACGTTAGGATACGCTATAACGATTCACTCGTCACAGGGATTAACTATTACCGATAAAAATATTTGGATTGTCGATGATCATATAGAATGGTCAAATTTAGTTTATCTTGCGGTGTCTCGAGTCAGAAAAATATCTCAACTGCGCCAGGTTATCATGGATTGCGTAATAACCGAGGAAATTCCTGACAATTTTGTCGATATCAATAAAAAATTAGCGAATTATAAGCAATGTGACAAAAAAAAATAATCGCGACTTTGATATGGATGCTGAATTTATTATAGAACTAAAAGCACAACAGAATAATCATTGCGCAAGTTGTAACTGTAATATGCTATGGCAGTACTTAAGTAATAATCCAAGACAATTTACCGTTGATAGAATTAATAGTAGCCTTGGTCACATACGCGAAAATGTGATGCTGACCTGTCTTGAATGTAATCGACGTCGAGGCGCTGGACAACCCTCTGCAAGTTTATAAAAGTGAACGCGGTGGTAATTGTGTATCTGTAGGAATTATTTGTAATTGTTCGCGTACAAATCCACGCTGAGGAGCAGTTGAAACTAATCTGTAGATTGCGATTCTACCCGTAGACCTTACCACGCTAGAAATTTTGTGTGTGGTCACACTCCAGATAGGATCAGTTGCTCTTTTTCTACCTCCTTCAAGTTCACCAGGTTCATATAAATATCTTACGGTAACATTACCTAGTACTGGTTGAGAGGAAGATTTATGTTGTATTGGTATATATTTTTTGTGATCGCATTAGAAGGTTTCATAGAAGTTGCACGAGTCACTTCGTTGTTCAACGCAGCTATCACACTCGGTAACCTTGCAACCCATTCACGAGATCTCTCCGTGGACTTTAAGTCAGCGGATATTTCCCTCGCGTATTGGTATCCAAATAACCGCTCAGCAAGCGTTCGATTAAATCGTTCAACGATTGCCTGATCACGATGAATTTCTGTGTGTCCTCGTCTGATTTTAACGTTATGTCGCTTCATCAACGATGATACTGCACCAAGAAATTCTTTGCCAGGATCAACCTGTAGCAATTGTGGCCATCGCAAGGGTCCTCGTTGATAAATGCGTTCAAACGCAGATGCAACTTCAGTCGCTGTTTTAGTTGATAATGGTTCTGCTTCTTTATATCTACTTGCAACGTCAACGACGGTTAACGCGTATCTGTATGTGTATTGACGTCTGCCAGTTTTAATGGTATCGTGTGGTAAAAACAAAATATCTGCTTGATGAACTTCATTAGGGGTACTAACATCAAAATGTGCATACTGAATTTTTTTAGGTGGACGTAGAAAGATTTGCCATATTGCCTGTCGTGCTAACCACGCTGCAGCTACATCACGTGAGACTTTTGCTGCTTCAGCAAGTTTACTAATGGCTGCTTTACCTCTCCAGTATCCTCTTGGGCTATAATAAACAGATTCCATTATCATAATCAATTGATTAATTACCAGCCCCTAACATTATTTTACCTTTCATACCAGCTTTTATCAGAAAAGCAGCTAATCTTTCTCGAAGTGATTTATCTTTTATATTATTTATGGCATGAATTAATTTTACATCTGCAATATGTCGTTGTTGTAAATCTTTACTTTTATACGCGACATCATGAACGTGACACGCTTGATCAATTGCGTTTATTGGATACTCTCCAGGTTTTGGTTGGTCTCGGTTATCGAGTCGGATATCGAGACGAGTTCCAGGACCACAATAATTATATCCGGGCAAGTGTTTTTCACCAGGATACTTTGCCCATGGAGCTCCTGGTAATTTACTTAAAGAAGCAGCGATATCTCCACCTGTCTTTAATGAAATAAATTTGTATTTTTTGTACCACATTTCACACACCTGCCTGTAAGTGCGCGCTTGTTATTTTTTGTTATTATTGTCGTTAATCCACTTGTGGACGTATGCGCTCTACATCGAACGCAATATAAATTCATATCATTATTATATGGATATAATTGAGTTCTCAGCGACACGAAAACAAGAGCCAGTCAAACATCATCCAGCGCTACCAAACTCTATCAGAGCAATTATACTTGGCCCATCTGGGTCTGGTAAAACGCAATTATTACTTAATCTGATAATGCGATGGCTGAAGTGGGATAAATTATATTTAGTAGCACCATCTGTAGATGATCAACGGTGTTACGAAGTACTTAAAGATTTTAATGAAAATGCAAAGTCGCTGACGTGTCCTGATAATGATGCTATTGATTTTATCACCGATATTGATGAAGCTCCATCCATAGACGATCTTGATGGATGTATCAATAATCTCGTAGTATACGATGATGTGATGCTGGATAAACAATCAAATCCAGCTCGGATATTTTCGCGAGGCCGTCACAAAAATACAGACGTGATTTATTTAACTCAGAAATACACACAAATTCCAAAAGTGATCAGAGATAATTGCAATATCTTAATTGTGTTTAATGGAGTAGATAATTATACTTTACAAAATATTTATTATACTTGGTGTTCAGGGGACATGGACATGGCTAAATTTAGAAACTTCTTTTCAAAAGCACAAGCTGTTCCGTTCGGATTTATAACGATAAATTTACATGATCCAAGATCTAGATATCGTATAGGTCTGGATAAAATCTTTGGTTAATTATAGCAGCAGAGGGGTTGAACGACCAATGCTGAGTGACCAACGCGTAAACAAAAAATTCCTAAAAATAAAAACGCGCGTCAGAGATAAAGTAACGAGATTAAGCTAACTCTAAGAAATCTCACGGTCAGTTAGAGGTTGTGGTTTAACGTCGCTGACCTTAAGGTTTTCTTTTCGTAGGAAAGATTGTTTTTTTTTATAAATAATGTCTCAAACAAAATGGTCTATTCACCCTCTCTGCTGCTGGTGGAGCCAACCCATACGAATAAAAAAAACAACTCCACGTGGATCAATCTCGTATGCAACCTAATCAGTACCTGAACCAGAACTTCCATCGAGATTAATGATACCGGTTTCAACACGGTTTGGTTGTTTTGGTAATTGATCACGCATAAAATCACCTCTGAAGTTTTTTATGTTTAAGTTTTAGCAGAATTAAGGAAATCAAAATTGGACATGGGAAGCATGTGTAGCGAAGTGTCCGGGCAGTCTCAGACCTGAGCCGTTCACGGCTCGACTGTACCAAGAATGGGGAGTTCCTGGCAGTCTTAGATCTAACCTTTTTTGGAAGTCTTTTTTCCGTGACCTGTTGCTTTCTTTAATGCCATCTCAGCAGCAGCTCCAACAGCACCAAGTTCAGCAGCTTTTGCGACAGCTGGGGATGCAGCGGTTATCAACGCTGGTATAGCTGCAAGCAGTGGAAATATACCACCCATCTTGGCAATGCCTTTAATGGCTCCCGAAGAAAGATATAGTCTAACGCCTGTTTTTGATCGTTTGGCGTCATTGAAGTGCCTGAGTTGATGTTCTGTCAAGGATAGTTTGTTTGGACCCTTCGGATCGCAAACGATCTGTGCTGATTTCAGTAATATTTTTATTCCAGAATTCTTTTTTAATGCTGATTGCAGCTTTTTAATCTGACCAGGAGTCAGAGTAACATTAACGTGTTGATATGACATTATAATATCATGGGTACCTTAATTACTGATCACGAGTGTCCGATTACATGTTTTTCATTGGGGTATCAATGACTCATTCGTCCACCAACACCTTCAAGCTGCATTGTTTTGTCTGAAAGTATTACTGCGATTGCTCTATAACTACCAGCGGGCAGTCGTGCTACAGTAGCTCGGAAGTATATTTCAACGACTGATTGTCTGAACAAATCCAAATGTTCCAGTGAGAAATAATAGATCGGAAATAATGTTGTCAAATCCCGCTGAGATATCTGCAAACCAGAATCCACATTCTGATCACACCCCATGAATGCCATCAACCGATGATAAGCACGTGCAACATGATTATTCTAAAAATCCAGTATTATGCTCTCAGCTGGTTCTTGATGCCCATTTATTCTCAAAGAAACTTCACTGACCCCAAGCGTGTCAAACACCATTGGATTTCGTTCCTGCGAGTCTACTCTGGCATTTTCCTTACACGCGACGAATATATGCCGTGGTGCTCTCACCCCCTGTTGTGATGCTATCTGCCATGCGAATAACCCAGCAGCATTACCTTGAATACTGTCTGTGACCATCGTCAACCATGACAACGTCGATTTACCACCTCGATCCATAAAATAAAGTAACTGTTGTTCTTCACTCAGCGATAGAATTATTTGATGGCATCCACAACGAAAGTTTTGTTAGTACTACTTTACCTTCATCAAAGACATCTGCGAGCCATATTGCATCATCGTCGGTGGCTTTTCCAACAAGTACCACGGTGTGTTTAGCACCAAATATAACTTTTCTGACATTTCTACAGAATCCAAATATATGTGATAGTGGAATCGCACATGAGAACTCTTCATCGCCGTTTAACATTGATCGACGTGATGCGAATCCCAAGTTGAAATTTTCATTCATTGATGCAACTTCAGTTTCAGCTGCATTCATTACTACGTTTCTGCTTTCGGGATGATCAGTTGTATCCTTTGCAAACATCATTGATGGACCAGCTAATCTCGAGTAATCATCGCTGTATCTTGTAACGTCAAATATCGTCGTGGCAACGTCGACGTTTTCCAGGCATGATTCAACATTTTTTCCGTCGATGCTATACGTGGTACTGTTAAGTAACACCATGACGCCGTTATTAACAAAACCAACCCGATCACCAATTCCGTACGCTGTATCATCTTCTTTTAAAAGTCTACCTTTGATCTCAATGAATGTCACAGCGGGCAGGAAATATCTACTTGTACCCTGAACTTGCAGCTGGATTCTTCCTCGTGCGTCAGGTACACGTGTGTTATAAGAATAATATTGATAATCGCGCACAGATTCGTCCTTGGGAACTGACGCATCCATGTCAAATGCTGGATCAGACACCCGTTTGAACATTATTATACTTTACTATCGTCTAACAAGAAGACGACTTCCCGCTACTAGACCTGAAGTTATATTTTGTTCTTTTTCTGACAGGGGTACACCAGCCAACTCTGCTAGTTTTTGACTTGCAGCTTGATTTATTATTTTACTGACACCTGCTGACATAACTTCGGTGCTGGGTAATTTTACTGGCTGAGGTAGGACCGCTGGCGATCTGCGTATTAATCGTGCTAGTCTATCCTTGATTGCTGAGAATGCTTTATTAGCAACATCACAAACAGCACCAATAGCTTTCATTCCCAGTTACTTTGCAATCGGTATCGCTTTTGGGACTATTCTTCTAAACAGACCCTGAACAACATCGCCGAGTCCATCTCCATAAATCGCTTTGTATGTTGGTAATCGCGAATTTATCACCCTGACCATTTCAGGTCCACGTTGAGCATTATATATGGTCATCTTATTTTCTTGTCACTGATCTAATTGCATACCCTCAATCACTGCGGTAATCATCATTGATTTCATCATTGAGGGACCAATAAACATTAATGTCCATGATACCGCCTGTAAATAATCTCTGACAAATAGCAGCTGCTTCATTAACGATTTCTGGGGAATTATTACCGGCTCGTCTACCACCAATTAATATTTCTACTATATCAACATCGGCAAGAATGTTATTGGGACAAAAATTATCAAGGCCACGTCCTTGAGAGGCAATACCACTTCCAGTGGCACCGGGGCCAGGATCTGTAACATACCATTTTTCTTTTTTCTTACTTGTTAAGTTTGATTTCCTTTTTTGTTTAGCTTCTTTAAGTTGCAACTTTATTTCTTCTTCTTTTCGTTTCCTTTCCTATTTAGCTCGTTCAGTATACTCATCTACTGCCTGGTTAAGAATGTAAAACTGATTAACATCTCCCTCATATCTGATCTGCGGAATATTAGCGGCGACTCGATATACATCCTTAACCCAATCGGCAGATTTTAGAGTTTTAACATATTCGGGATTTACATACCTATCTCTATCACGATATCCAAACGCGGCAATATCAATCAATTGGTCTGGGTTATTGATAGCGGCAATACCTTCAGGCGTTACTTTATCTACTATCCTCATTTTAGCTCTTGGCGGAGGTTGTGGCTCATATTCAGGTTGTGGCTGAGCTTCAGGTTGTGGTTGAGGAGGTTGCCGGGGTGGTGGTCGAGCTTCTCGAAGACGGCCGGCAATATCAGCAGGCAATGTTTCAAGAGATTTTGTGCTGCCTCAGTTGCTGCAACAATTTTCTTGGTTGGTTCGACAATTGTCTTAAATAACTGTTCTGCACCTTCTGTAAATTCCACCTGAGACTCCTGACGCGCTTGTAGTTGTTGCTTGACAGAAGCACGGACGGGGAGATTTTTCTCAATTTCCTCTAGTCGCTGTCGAGCTAGTTTAGCTATTTGAGATTCCATGTTTAGCGTTATTATTGATATAACAATGATTTAATTACGCCATTTGACCGTTACTTTTATTTACACCCTTGACTTTGTCAAGTCACATGGCAGCAGGGAGGGGACGGCCAGCAGTGAATGTTCCGGGTCGGTAAATAACACTGTAGAGGCCTCGATTTAGCGATATTAATGCTTGTATTTTCATTTTCGTAGGAAGCTTTATTTTTTAAAAATAAACTTGGTCTGTTCACCCCTCTGTAGGAAGCTTATTTTCAGGAATAAATTTGGTCTGTTTACCTACCTGCTGCTACATTTTTAAACACAATCCATCACATATTCAAAATTTAAATTACGATCAAGAACCTACTTGTTGATTACAATAAAACGCACAACTTATACAATCCAACAAGCATTGTTTTGATTACAATCCAATAAACTGCATTTACAATCCAGCACCTAATTATTGATTACCATCTAAACATACCACATGTACAATCCAGCGACCGCTTTTTGATCACCATCAACATACATATAGGGGTCTACGTGAAATTAACACGGAAATAGCTATCTAATATATAGCACTCCGGTCACACTATTCAATAAGTCTTGTGTAATGTCTGAAATGGAACCAAAAAGGTATCATACCTCCTGATTCTGTGCTAGCCGTCGATGCTCCGCCAAAGCTCTGCTTTGCTTGCACTGCTTATGTAAAATGGGAAACAAATGGATTCAACATGCCAGAAACGGGAAAGAAACGTGAATTAGGAGTATTAACATGGAAATAGCTATCTACTATCTAGTACCCCGATCACACTGTTCTCAGTCTTTCTAAGGCGGTTCAAGTAACCGTGTTTTCAGCTCTTGGAAGTTTCTGTAGTAGATACTGAATCGAACCAGATAGAAGTGAATTACAATAGTCAAGTCTTAAAAGTACTAATGAATACACAAGCGCATTAGTAGCATCAACCGAAAGAAAATTGCAAAATGGACCTGATGTATCACAGCTCCAGGTATGCAACCTTGCATAGGTTCATTACATTTTGGTGTAATTAGAACGTACTGTCCAGAATGAAAACTAGGCAACAAGCTGATAGTGTGAATTTAATGTTGGTACTGCTGATACTTATTGTTTGAAGTATTTAGGATGTGAATGAGAAAGTCTTTGCGTGGTGATCGGCATGGTTTCAGTTTTATCATCAGTCATTTGCAGCTTGTTACATGTCATCCATCACCGCACATCAAAACTGCACCTCTCTGTGCCTTGGATTGTAGCTTCAACTTCAGCTGGGCAACTAGATTTGTATATTTGAGTGTCATCCGCGTACGGTTGGTGAGACACCGGATGTTGATCAATGATACTTGAGAGAGGCTGAGTGTATTGAATATAAAGAACAGGGCCGATAACAGAGTCTGGTGGAATACCAAAACATTGATCAACTGGACTGTAATCTTTTCCATTTACGGACACAACTTGTGTCATGTTGACTCACTAGGACTTGATCCATAGTAAGGATCTATCGTGAATACCAAATATGTATATAATGTTACAAAACACCTACCTTCCCTAATTTTAAAAATACTGCAACAGGACACACATATTTTTTGACCTCATTGTTTAATTGTATCAAATGCCACATACAAATCAAGAAGGGTGAGGACTGTAATTTTTCCTCTATCCAGAGCAGAGAGTCGTTAACTACTCTGAGAAGGGCAGTTTCAGTACCATGCGGACTATACATTGCTAAAAACACTATTTGAAGTCAGATGAGATCCAAGTTTGGATAGAACAACTTTTTGTAAGAATTTTGAAAATTAATGAGAGGTTAAAGCAGGTCGGTAGTTGTTTAAATTGTTACGGTCATGTGTTGATTTCTTCAAAAGAGCTTTACTGATGAACAATGAATTCCCACGATGAGAGAGAGAGGCATTGATAACATCAGTTAGTGAAAGCAATATTGAATCGAAGAACTAAAGCAGCAGTGATGTCAGAATCGGATCGAGTTCACGTGACTTTGGGGCGCTCTTTATCACAATTGTATGTACCGAATCCATAAAGGCTTGTTCAAATGCTGTTAAAAGTCTCTTTGTATATTCTGTGTCACAAATGTATGGTGACGATCAGTCAATCGAAACTGTCTGGTCAAGCAGATCTCTAAAGATTAAACTTTGTTACGGGAGAAATCTGCAAATAGGTCCCTAATGGTGACCGGAGAGAAGGTTATTGGAAGCAGTGTCCATTTAGTCTTTGACATTAGCTTGTTCGTAATTTAAAAGAACACTTTGCAGCTGGAATTTTCAGTGATATTAGTACTACAGAAGGCTTATTTTCCTGTATTAACTGTGTTTGTGACATTCTTTTTATCAGCTTTGTAGATCTACTTATGAATATTGAGGTTTGGTGGAAAGCAAAATTATCTCAGCCTTACGGCGTTCTCTCTTAGCAGTCTGTAATTGGTCCCTAATACTACTACTATGTAATTAGAGTATTTTCTAATTGACACTCTGCACTTGGTCGCTGGGGCATATTTGTCAAGCAATAAACGCAAGTACTTATCAAGGTATCCTGCTGTAGGAGGTAACGAAGTTGTTAGGTATACTTGGATGTCATGCATTTGTTGGGTTCTATTTATCATATTCAGGTTTATCTTAGTGGCAAACAGAGATGAAGTGTTATCATACCAAAAACTTACAAAAATGGTACTAACAGCTGCCTCGCTTGGCGCTCAGCATTAAGATATTAGTGTTAGGACTGGTCCGCCTGGTGACAGGATATTGTAACTGGGTGGGACATGATGCCACATGTCTGAGGCATGATGCCCCAGTGCCAGACATCATTATAAGCCCTCACACTTTACACACCGTAGTGATATGAATCAGATTGTTAAAGGAACATTAAAAATCCACAGTACACACATGCACACCTTGTTTATGAGCTTAGAATATTCTGGAACCGAACATATTTACAATTTGATGACTGTTCCATTAGAAATAACTCACATGTCAAGTGAAATATGTGTTGAGACCTTGTAAAGAAATTAATTCATTCTTGTTTCATATCAGTCTTTGGGAATCTAGACTTTGTAGTTGTATTTATATAGAATTCGTGAAGAATTATTTAGATCATACATCGGAATTATTAAAGTTGTCATTGGCTGGATTTACACAGTATTGTGGAATTATCGTGAATTTATTCAAGGTCATTTTGGATTGCAACATTTTGGTACATCTGACATTTTAGACTTCTGGAATTCATTCAAAACATTCTAAAGTTTTGGATTTGAGATAGGACACTGAAGATTATTTAGGATTTAATTCACAACAATATACGCGTTTCTCAATGCTTTCAATTTGCATCTTAGAGAAGTAGATTATTTGTTGGTTTTACTTCTCTCTGTAAGATAGTTTTAGACTTAGAGTAGTAACAGTCCATACTTTGTCAAATACATGCACATTGAAAGTTAGTGGACTTTTTCCTACGCTACAGTCCAAATGATATCGGCTGTCATTTCAAGTCTTAAGCATGATGTATGAAGTCTCTCTTTTCGTATTACTATATCTTAGCAGAAAATGTTAGTTGGCTTAAGGGATTGAAATATGAACTTAGTATGTTTCTTATGTGTATCCACAACCTCTGTCAGGGTATAGATGCAACACAGGGATACCACAAAAATCTGGAGTGCCAATAAGGAAACAAATAACACTTTACATAGCTCAACGTCACATTTATTAGATTAGAAATCTTCCTGAAAAACCGTTCAATCAATTTATTTCTCACATGCCATCCTCGAGTGTGTCTATATGTTTTTTGTGCCTTTCAAATAGCTCTTATGCATCAGCTAAGAATCCTAACCCGCACATCCATACTCTCTTCCCTTAGAAAAGAATGCAACAAAATTCAAGGTAGAGGCTCACGCAAAATGAAAACTGGCTTGCTAGGCACGGCGAAAATTTTGCACTTAGCTATTTGCACAAACATTGGGTTTCATTATAGAAACACAACATTTATAAATGCAATTATAATTGTAAAGTCTTTAGAAAAACAAAGAGGAGAGCATTTATCGATTGATGTATGTATCCAAATGTATAGTGTGGATTAGTGCGCTGGTAAAGGTGATACAGGAGACATGCGCAGTTACTTGCTGCAGTGGCTGGCTTCCTGTTTGCAACGGAATATAACTCTCCAGCTTCGACTATGTTGGTGCAAGCATTTCACATTATCACGAGCCTACCTGTATTATCCAAAGATAGCACTTTCCACTCCACCTGGTTTATATCTGTGGATGATTTCAAGTACTCCGCATGTCTTGAAAAAGTTACATATTCTGAGAAAAATCGTCTATAAATAGAAATACTAAATAAGTATCAGCAAAATACTATTTTAAGTCAGTATTTATACTAAAGAATTTTGACTCCAAGATGGCAGACACTTATATCTAGTGGAGACACATCTGACAGGGACAGGCTATGGTGTAATAAGATTCCATGGGTTAGAGAGGGGAAGGACATGTATAAAGCGATGTGATCCTTTTGTCAGATGGGAAAAGAGATCGGCAAAATGGGGGAGAGTGCACTTCAATCCCACAGCAAATGTTAGAAGCACAGTAACTTTTGTATGACTTGTAAATGTGTTACATACCCCTGTAAGCGTGCTACATACCCTTGTAAATGTGTTACAACTACTTTATTTAATTAAACAGTTACTTTATATACGATTTAACTTAAACAGCTAATTAAAGATGAATGTAGCTTGCCGGCTTCCTGTACATCACGGTTATGCTACTTCAAAGGTAAATCTGTCATTCAGAGTCCTTAAAAATGACAGATTTGTCCTTCAAAGTCCTTGAAGTCTGCTCCCGAAGTTCTGTGTTAACCATGTATAAGGCAATGAGTGGAAATTACAGCTACTGGATGCCTTATCGATATGTGTACATTGAAACAACAGAATTCTTTTAAAAGTGTTACAACAAACACGTGTAAAAGCAAATATTTTATGACCGGATTACTGTATCGATGTTGATTTATCAAATACTAGTAGCCTAGTTTTTATTGGGTCTATCAATTCGTGGTTTGGGGCAACAATTCGTGAAAATTGGTCCCCCATGCAATTTTCGGATACTGCAATACCCTTAAATTCTCATCCATGTTATGTCATCAAAGTTTGTAGAGGGATTACACTGTGGCATTGAAAGATTATCTTTTATCCAGTAGGTCTATATGTTTTGATATTTTCCTCCAAGTGTACATCATTAAGGTTTTGGAGCTTAAGTATGGGGCACCATATAGCTAGGATTATACTTAGATACTGTTAAAGTCTGTGTTTATATATATATATATATATATATATATATATATATATATATATATATATATATATATATATACGGGGTTACACTACCAGGCGAAGGTTAGGAATGTGAAATGACATCACCATCTTACTTTTTTAGATGTACATTGAGTGACCATAGCTTTTGAGATGCTCCCTTGTTTAGCCAGGTTAGTTTCAGTGTTGTGTTGTAGCTCAAGAAATGTCAGCATCAAGCCAACAGATAGCTGGTGTTGATACCAGTTTTGCAGACAAGCCAATTCTTGAACATTCACAGGCAATGTTTTGATTGCTGATTGACCATTATCTCGTTCCTGAGTAAGTTATCAACTGTTCAATTTCTTCAAGTTATCGTTTGATGATAAAAACATATAAACTTGAGTTTGAAAACTTAAACAAAAGTATATAAAGAGCATTTTGTGTTTAAGAATAGAATTGGTGAAATGAAGATTTTAATTACCGCGTGTACATGACTTTCTTCCAAATATTAATTTGAAACCATTGTGAATATGCCATGGTGAAATAATGGCGGACATGGCTGTGTTTGGAAAGTACCACTTTATTAGATTTTTTCGTAAACCATTTGGGCAGATATATTAAGGAAACTATATAACTCAAAGAAAGCTTAAGACCATTGTTAAACGCCAATATGCATACTGGAGACATAGAGGGCATAATTCAAATAAGAGAAAGAAAATACACACGCACGCACACTCAAACACATATGCACAGACAAACGCACACAGTAGTAGTCATGGTAGCTCACTAGGTAGAACATCAGACTTATAATCGATCGTTCCTGTGTTCGATACTTACCCAGGTACACTTGGGTCAGCTGCCTCTGCTTCCTTGGGAAAGAAACTGAACAGATCCCATTAACTTAGCATGATATAGGCAGTAATGTGTTAGACGTACATTTAAAACCCACAGCAACAAGAACATAAATGTATAAGGTCCTCTTTGCAGACTATCAGAAAGTTGCACAGCGCCGCTCATCCATGCAAGTATTTGACAAGGTAATTGTTCTAATGGTAAATGAAAGTTGACAGTTTTAAACTGTACCATTCAGATTTGCTATAAATACCCACTAAATGTTGTCTAGTGAACAGCGAAGGTCTTAGAAAGAAGGACGTAGTCACAATGTCTTTCAGTCCGCCCGTTTTAATTTTTGTTTGTCCAGTACATGGTTATTTATTTTTAGCTCTACTGGTCATTGACAAGAAGAGCTTATGGATGGACTGTTGTCCGTATTCCAATGTCTGCCTGTCAGTTGGCACAAATTTGTTATTGATTCTCCTCCTAAACTACTTGGAGAGTTTCATTGAAACTACACACACACACACACACACACACACACACACACACACACACACACATTCATCCTATAGTTTAGAAATTCCTAAACGAAATGGTACTGCTCAGACATTCAGTGTGGCTGCCAGAGTGGCCATATTGAAAACCTTATTTTGGGGTCAAACGACCAAAGGTCATAGACAACCATAGTAAAATTGGTTTTGCACAGTAACTTTTGTTTTAGAGCAATTTCCTTGACCAAACTTTGTGGACAGCTTGTACTTAGGGTAATTAAAGGTCAAAGGTCATGGCAAGTCTAATAAGAAAACAGTTTCTGCACAACAAGTTTAGTTCAAGGCCAGTTGTCTTGATCAAAGTTCAAAGTCATAGATTCAAACAATGCCGATCTAAAAGATGAAGGCCACTGATTCAAACTATGCCCTTCTAGTGCCTACAGGGCTTTGTAAATTGTGCCATTCACAGTCCTCTTGTTTATAATTCGTCAAGCATCTTTTCACAAACCTGGAATGGTATACCTATGAGACCATATTGAAACTGACTTTACATATATAAGGATTTAGTATCACCTGTGTATGTATAAAAGTGGGCTACCAAAGTTGAAAAACAATTTTCTCACTATTTTTGCAAAGATTTAAGGATTCAACATTCCAGTAGGGACAAAGTGATATCAACAATTACAAAAATGTGTGTATTGCAGCAAGTGAAAAACCGAATTAGAACCGGAAAATGACCTCTCATATGAATTATCATATTTTCTTAGGACGTTACTTGCTAAATATTGGTGCTAAGAGCATGCGCTGACAAGAGACAAGTAGGCATAACAGGATTGAGAGAAATAATAGGTATTATGAATTATGCCAGAAAACTAATGTTTATTTAATAGAATATGAATTCCATTTTTTTGTATTTGTCCAGCTTATGACCATTTAAGAATAAAATACTTTAATGACGTTAATTATCTCTATCTGACTAAAGAAAAATTTGTATCCCTCAGGTGTCATAGTAATATATTAATCATAAGAAAACTTTCTTACTGTATCAATTTGGCTTTCCGGCTTTCTGGCTTAGACAATCTTTATCTCCGAGAAATGGTGAATAATATACTTAGAGGTAGTAACAGCATAATATTATGCACAGATGATATGATATACTCATGATTAACACCATATTTAACGTCTTTACATATTTTTGTAATATGGTCTGGTGTCCTAAATTACTGAATAAATATCGTTATTATTATTATTATTATTATTATTATTATTATTATTATACTGTCCTCACTTGAGACAACATGTTGCACAGTGTTCTTGCTGAACATTTGTATATTTCAGACCTTTGAGTTCCTGCTAGCCCTCGAACTTTTAAAGCCAATTGAAGGAGGAAGTACCAAGATTCAGAAGGAATATCGCCTAATGTCTCTTTTGATACAAAATACACAGATCATGGATGCCCTGCAAAAATATCGTCAGTGTCCAACAGATGTTAGAAATTGGGCCACTTTGTCCATTTCATAGCATCAAGGGTAGCTTTGAAAATTGTATGTAGCAAGCCGAGTTAAGATATTTAAGTAGTAGAAGTATATGAGGGTTTCAAACCAAAAAGAGGGTTCTAGACCAGAGACCCCCACCCCCATCTCCCACCCCAATTTGAAGGCTATCTTTTTCGACAAATGTTTTTTTTTAACATAAATAAATTGTAACAAAATATTTTGACACCCGCTCCCCCCAAGCTCAAAGTTTGTACAATAAAAATATACTTATATATATATATATATATATATATATATATATATATATATATATATATATATATATATATATATATATATACAAAAAGTGCAAAAATAAACCGTATCGTTATAAGCAGTTACCATTCCATTGGGGTCCCTTCATTGCCCTTGTGCCTTTCGTGGGGTCCTTTCATTGATGTCATTCTTATGACTGTTATGGGGCACCCCATGAGGCTTTTCTTTTTGGTTAACATTCTTTCTGAATGTTCCTGTGGGGTGCCCTTCAAATGAGGTAGAGAGCTCACATACGGTACTGTTTATTTTAGAGAGCTCCTTGCATAGACACATCCCCCGGCGAATCACTAAACGAAACGAAACTTTAGAGATTCAGAGGACTGTCTAGGCATTGCGATTTCATATAAAAAAAACACCAAATCAAACCCCGGGGTAAAGTGCAAAACAGCACCCACCACGTTGTTCGACATGGTGAGAGGTTTTATTTAAAATCTCTGGAGCGCGAAGCTCTCCAGTTATATAAAAAATGGCAACCCTAGGACCCACCCATCGACAACCTGCCTGCTATGGGAACCGAACCACAGACCTTCAGTACGAGAATTCAACATTCTAGCACTAAGCCATGATATTAGGTTATATGTATATGTTCGAGAGATTATTATATAGCTACCTGATATGAGATTAGCATTACATTTTCTGATTTTGAAAAACGTTGAGGTTAGCATTACATTTTCTGATTTTGAAAAAATTATTATAAAATGAATCGCGAAATCTGAAATCTTACACATTTCTATGCTGGTTAAATATATTACCGTACATTTGTACAGAAAAACGAAATCCTGTGCTAAGCTTTAATACAGCGGCTATATAATTACAGGCATACGGACTTCTGCAGTCTGAAAAATCGATAGTGGGTTTTTACCAAGTCTTACAGAAAAATCAATGCAGAACATCTGTTTTCATATAAGGCTATATATTGAAACATATAAAGACTGATCTTCCGTTAAATGTAGAATTTGCGAAATACTTATTTCTAATTCTAAGGTCTTAAAATTACTATATCAGATGATTTTCAAGATAGAAAGCAAAATTGTTACATCAGATTTGTGGGTATGGTAACCTGACACTGTACTATATCCGATAATCCAAATACGATTTAAACTATCTGGAAGACAGTATTATCTCCCTTTTAAAGGTACAGAGTAATATTTTCGAACATTAGACAAAATTAATTAAATATGTCACTGCTGATACTTGCATAATGACCAAGTGCTAGAGTATTAATCCCATCTTTACAATATCTCTTATCGTCAAAATTACTTAGTCCCCGTTTTATAATTGTATCTGTTTCAAGTTTGTGAAGATTTGTTTTGATAACATTTGTTTTGATAAAGCTGACATTATTGTTTAGTGCTGCTTAAAAATCATCAAATTTCATACACTTTTTTTTTACGTATCCACGAGGAATACAATTTGCTTTTTTTGTCAGTTTATTGTTATCTAATATTACGGCGTACATTTTACTTCTTAGCTCGGCAAATTCCTTAACTGGCACAAACATAAACTCATCTTTCATTTTGCCAATAACTTTTTATTCGCATTATCATGAAATCCACTACTTTCTGGATAATCAGATAAATCAAATAGGTCACGGCGGTCATAGACGTCTTGATAGACATCATCACATTTTATATTATAAACTAGCGCGTCTGTATCAGTAAATAGCAACTCCGAATCTGGCCACTGCTTCTTGGTAAAATTATAGTGAAAATCGTACATTAGCCACTTTGATATATCAAGTACAGCCGCACCAACATAAATAGGTTTATTCAGTTTCAAATTTGTCTTTCGTCGTTGTATAGCAACAAGATTTTCATTAAATATTTTCAGAGTAACAAAACCGTCATCGTTAACTAATTTATTTCTGCGATTTATATCATTAACAATTTCAATAGAGACCCGACGTCTTATATTTTCCATCGTCTTATCGAACACAGAATTATTCATTAACTTGAAAAAGTTTTTCTCAAAGTCAGTTTTAGCCACAGCACGACGTTTGGTATTTAAGTTAATATAATTTGACATCCACCTAGATTGATTAAATTTTAACACGCGTTGAACTTTTCTCAGAATTAGTCCAGCATCTACTGCTTGTTTTAAATTTTTGTAATGTATCACGTAATTTTTTTTATTTAACAAATTTGGAACTAGCTAATTAACAATCGAATTTTTTGCTGTTGTCGTTGCTAGTTGCTCAGGTGATAGTAGACTGTAATCTATCATCATAGACTCTGCACAAAATGGGTAGTCGTTATGTAGATCATGTAACGAACTAGGATAATCTAGATCAACTTCAACAAAGTATGAAATATCGGGGAAAAAAAATCATTAATTTTTCTAGGTAAATCTTTTTTAGTTTCTTTAAGAAATTGATCTGGAGTTATCCAATGAAATCCACCTCACGGCATTGGCTCTGACATTGCATATCCATACAAGTTCACACAATCTAGATAAATAATAAGATTGGATGGGAGATTTTTATCATAATTTTTCAGAATTTATTATTAGCTACTGCATATTTTTTTGTTATAACACTAATTCCGCCTCTTATACCTTTTTCAATAAAATAAACATATCAACATATGTCAAGAGATCCAATTCTATCTTACTTGTTTTTAGTAGAGCGTCCCATGACAGTCCCGGAGCGGAATAATTTTTATGACTAACTTGACGAAAACTTTCAAAAACATCTGCTAGTAGTAATACATCTGTTTTCAAATATAAATCATGATAATGACCAAATATTCTACAGCTAAATTTATTCCAAATATCTTGTGCTTATTTGTACTCGTCATCTGATACACCTTCGTCTTTTAACTGTGAGTAAAATTTGTCTTTGTCAGGAAGAGAAGTTTCATCAAATCTGCTCCAGTTGTCGAGATGTTCATATGGAAAGATACGTTGTTTGTTTTGTCAGATCGACATAGTTTTCACCAAAGCAACTTTTTAGGTTACCGAAACTGGTACAACCTTTTACAAGCTCATCTAATGATGCTGCCATAAATTGAAGACTGTCAATGAAACGTAATTTGCCGAGCGTGACTGACATATACTTTTCAAAATTGTTCGGAATACATTTATTGTATTATTTAATCTTAGTTTAGATTTAATTTCTTCATTGCCAAAAGCTTCTACAATGATATGACTGTCATAGCCACGAAAGTTATGTAAAACTACGGGAATAAAATCTGGAGAATGAAATTTTAAATTGCAACTGTTATGAGCTGCTCTTCGATACTGACCGGTAAGATGGCAATGATCTCGCACTTTGTCATCACCTAATGATTTTTCGCAGATATGACAATAACTGCATTATCAAAATCAAGTTGTTGTTTGGATGTTATTTTCATTGGAGCTGTTTTGAATAATCTGTTAGAAATCTTATTAACTTCGTTTATTAAATTTTTTAGTAGCCATACGGCCGGACTTTCAGATTCGCCATTTTTACATCTGTATAACTTTACTGGAGTTGAAAAATTATCGTTAGCACAACAAACTACTTTATGAGCTGCTCCACAAGGAATATGTTGCTGTATTTTTCTTGTACTTGATTTATTTGGATTATTTTCTACACCAACCACAGGAACAAGAAGACACTCAAAATCGGCATAAATAACAAAAGGAATACTTAACTTATGATCATAATTTTTAAATTTTAAAACTTTTTCTTTTTCGCTTGGCATAGTTATTCTTTGAACGTTGACACAGTATTTGAGATGTTCTTGCAGTTTTTCATCTTTAGAAAAACCTTGTAGACATCTATAACAGAAATATTTCTTGTTTTCATTTTTATTATACTGTCTGCCAACTAGTCCGTTAAAGTTTTTATCCAAAAGTAATGTCCTTTATAAAATAATAAATTTATTGTCTTTTGTGTAGCAGTCGCTGAAATATATCTTGGGTAAACATTTTCTTTTTCATCTAATCCGAAAACATTTACTGAAATATTGTTTTGTTTTTCAAACTTTGGTATTTGATTTTCTGCCACTGGAAAGGTTATTCCACTAAAATTTAGTTCCTCTTTGTATGGCAAATACCTTTCAAATCTGCCGGGGTTATCATTTTGAGGATGTCTAGCAGATAAAATTGCCCAACGATAACATTGGTCATCATTTTGACATTTATGCAACATTTTTTGTTTTTAATTTTTTGAGGGAGATCAACGTAAGAACGCGAAGTACGTTATATCTTGCTGTGTGAATTAAAACTTCTTTTATCATCTCGAATTTCCAACCAGACCCTGAAGAAGTTAATTCCTCTAATTTTTTTAAATTTATTTTTTGGTTTATTTCATCGGCGACTGTGGCAATATTTGTTCCAGTTAATATTTTTCGTGATTTAGCTGTTAGATATGGTTCTGAAATTTCGCTGTCAAAACTTGTATTTTCAAACATTATATCAAATATATCTTTTACGATTGCATGTAACCTTGATAAAATCATATGATACTGAACTATTAGCTTGATACGTTTGTGAGCTGCAAGTTCTTAAGCTATAACAGGCTGTAAAAGATGAAATAAATTTGTGGAGTCAAAATTTGCTAAAACATTTTCATTATCAAATTTGTAACTGTTATCATAGCCAGAAAATGCACTAGCAATTTTTTCTGATTTTATTAGGCTCTTCTTGGCAATATCTCTCAATTTTAACATTATATATAGTATTTTTATATTTAATTGATTTTTTAAAATATTTTTTTTCAATTAGAGATATGAAATCCCTATAGTATAATGTCAGAAATCCTGAGATATATTAGAATGACAGCGGAAGGGCAGGAAGCTTATCATGTCCACCTAAAGTACAACTTATATGCCGCAAATGCACTTGGTTCGGTTATTAACATAAAATCTCAAAAATCTGTAGGTAAATCAACACCAGCTGAAATTAAAATATCAGTTAAAGGTGATAATACAGATATAAGCGAAATGTTTAGAAAAGATTTTATTTATACTTTGTTTTGTGATGATATTCCAGAAGGACAAAGAGTCTATCGAGTAAATAGTTCGATTAATGATGATAATATTGAAAATTTAGCATTACAAGATGAATATCAACCTCATTCTGTTTTTGATTTATATGAAGCTAATGATCGAGGAATTATTCGAAACATAAGAACAAAAAAAGTATTAAGAAATTTGGATAGAGATGGTTATTTGATTGTAATGGTACGTGGAACTAAAACAGATTTCGTTACTTATAAATCACATAGATTTGTATATGAAATATTTCAAATAATTTGGTTATTGATCATAAAAATAGCATTAAATCCGATAATCGCATTGTTGTTGTTGTTGTTGTTATAGGGTTTAACGCCATTTTTCAGCACAAGATAGGCTATACATGGCGGCCAGTATTAATGGTGGAGGAAGAACCCTGGAAAACCCCGGGAAGAACCACCGACCCACGAGAAGCTACTGGCAGGCTTTCTCACGTACCCACGTTAGCCGAGTCTGGACTCGAACCCACGCCGACAGAGGTGAGATGGCAGTGATCCGTAACGATCAGCGCTTTAGACCACTCGGCCACTCGGGGCCCCGATAATCGCATTGAAAATTTAGATTTAGTTGCAATTGAAGAAAATAACCAACGTGGAGCTGGTGGTGCTAATAATTTAAAAAATCCAAAAAGACAAGTAATTTCAGTAAATCTTGAAACTGGAGAAAAAATAAATTTTAAATCAATGACAGCTGCTGCAAAATATCATAAAATTTATCCAGCTAGAATAAAAGATGTAGCTGATGGTTAAAGAAAATCAGTAACTTCAATGTCAACATTTGACAAATTTAGTTTCAAATATGACAATTAATGATGCTTCTTAATTCAGTTTTAGTAGGACAACTATGGGCAAACATTATAATATCATCACGATCAAATTTTAATGTTATTAATGGATTATCATTAAGTTTATTTTTTTCTGCCACTGTTAGAAGTATTTTATCAGAATCACCTTGTGTTACAATAACATTAACCGAATAGGTGCTGTATCCTGACAAACATTTTCGAACTGTCTCAGCTAATTCTCTGTAATTTAATATATTAACTTTTTGATGGTATTTTACTTCGGGAGATTTCGTTTCGCTGGCCATTATTATTATAAATTAGATAAAAATATATTATAATATTGATTTAATGAAGAGACTTGCTGATATATACGCGGGAGATTTTATCTCTAGCGATACAATCACCAGCGACAAAGTCGCCAACGACGACAATTTTATGCCACAATCAGACAAATCTGCTGGTTATAGCGAAGATGATATTTTGTATACCAATGAAGATGAAGATGAAGTAGCTGACGTTGTTAACAAAAAAAATTACAGGAGACCGACAACTGGACGATATAATGTTAAACATCATATAGTTAAAAAGATAATAAAATTTAATTTTAATATTACAGAGAGCAACAAATAATTTGGCAACCTTTTCTTAATTTGAAAATAATCAACAATCAAAGAAATATAAAATACGATTTTATTTTTACTAAAATATTTAATTAATGCCAGTCAATAATGCAAGAAAATTACATTTAATTTCCTTGTGTAGGCCGGTTAAATGTAAATCTGTACTTGTGAAGTACGAACAAATTTATAATAGCATTATTATTTCGAGATCGACTTAGTTGGCACCCAACTATTAAATTTATCGCTATATCCTCGCCATTTAACTAAACTTTTATTGCCGCGTTTCCTGATAACTTTTTCAATAACATATATATCTTGAGAGGTTTTCTGAAGTTCTTGTTCATAAAAACTGCCAGTTATAGGTTCACCTAATAAATCTTTCAACGAGAATGTACGTGGTATTGTTAAAAGTACTTTATCAACAACAAATACTTTTTCGTTCCAGTTTGGAGTAAAAATTTTCTCAGATTTTTTTTTTTTTTTTTTTGGGTCATAGAAAGTCTAACTTTATCACCAACTTTAACTTTATGTCTTCGATACATGTTTTCGTTTGCTAATATCGGATTTTTAATTGCGTCGTTTGGTGACATTTTCCTTTCGCCTAGCGAAAGAGATCTATTGTTCGTGATATTATATTCGTCAACAATTTTCTGTAAATTGTCAATATATTTATTTGTATTTTTAGCTGTCAGATATTTGTGAATTTTTTCGTTTAGTGTACGATTAAATCGTTCGACAACAACGCTCTTACCTTCGTTTCCAGTGACATATTTTTTTATGTTATTTTGTTCCAAAAACTGCTCAAATTTTTTAATTAAAAAACTCTGCTCCGTGATCGGTCCAGATTCTGTTTGGTTTTCTTTCTGTACTTGTTATTATTTGTTTTAATGCATCAGTTATTGATGCTCCTGTTTTATCTGAAACAGGTACACTAAAAGCATATTTACTAAAAACATCAACAACATTAAAAAGATATCTTTTGTTGTCATTAAATTCAGCTAGATTTGACACATCAACTATATCTATCGACCAGATATCGTTAGAGTCATTCGCGACAACCTTATGTCGCGTAAACTTTTTTTTTTAAGTTTGTGTAGCTTTTACGCCAGATCATCATATAATTCTGTACCGAGACCTAATTTATATTTTGCTCCAATAATACCCTGCACCAGCCTTCGGTCAATACGTTCTCGCATATTTACAGGTTTCATACTACTAAGTTCGTCTAACATTACTTTGTCGAGGCTGTGTTTATTTTGTTCGTTGTCGGGACGTTCAACGTCCCTGTAGCAGATATCATGCCGCATTGTTATTGCATCAACTTGATTGTAAGGCTCTTGTCCTGGCAGAGGATTATCGTTCTCGTCAAGTTGTTTATCAAGGATTATAAGGTCCAGTATATTTATGGCCTGGCAATGTCCAACTGCCTTTTGGTTTCGGCAACTTGCCAACTAATTTGTGTATATCTACACCTGTTCCAATTATTTCTCTGTTGTTGCATTTCTGGCAGTACATGACAATTTTATTTTGCTCGAGACATAAATCTCTATCACAATCGCACTTGCATCATCTCATTATTTTGTAATGGTTTATAAAATAACTTTCAGTCATCTACTAAAATAACTTCCCTGACGGGGCATCCCGCTCCGGACAACTTTATCGTTGGTGTTGGAAATGTTTTTAAAAACATACTTTTTCTTTTTCCACAGATTGCGCAAATACTTTTCAGCATTGTTCTATTATTTTTTGTTTTTTCTGTTTTTACATCTTTATTTTCTGTTTTAGTTTTACACTTAAGACAATATGTTGACATTATATCAAGAAGTTTATACAAAATTAATTGCAATTTCATCATTGTTAGCAGATGGCCCTTTGTCAAACTGTAAAATAAACTTTCAAAAATCTGGATTTTTATTTATCTGTTTAATGAACATTATACAATAATATCCACAAGCAGTTGTTCCAACTGGTTGAATTTGATTAGACGAATAGTTTATTATTTTATATTTTTTACTAATATATTTTTTTATTGCGTCACCTGGTGGAAGTCCAAATGAATCAAAATAATTATTATTACAAACAGCTATCCAATGTGTGCCAGATCTGTCATTGAAATCTTGTATATTTATCACACACGAACCCCCAGCTGGTGCATCGTTAAGTTCATCTTTAGAATAAACTCCACGAAAATTTTTTACTTTTTTTTAGCTTTTCAAGTATATCAAAGTTACTTAGCGCGGCCGTGTTCCTGGCAATGTTAGTCCTCGGCCGATTCCCAACAGATTTGGCAATAGACTTCCCGCTACTCCCGCCAGTAATGGTCCTATAAATCCGCCCTTGCTTGTTTTTCGTGGCAATCGCGTCTTTTTCTCGTTGTTGTTTTTCTTTTTGCTGTTTTTCGTCGTGGCATTATATTTATCGTTAGATAAAAATTTTCATTATACCATGACCTTCAACTGCTTTTTTCGTTGTGCCAGATACTGCGCCAGACGCTGCTTCTAATCCTAATGTACTAAGTACTGGCAAAATTTTAGGTAATATTGTTCTTGCCACTACAGATAGTGCTGGTCCTATAAATCCACCTTCAAGTTTTTTTGCTACTGCTGTTGATTGTGAAGCAGAAAGTTTAAAAACAAAAGATTTACTTTGTTCTAAATTTTTTAACTGACTCTGTGTTAACGGTAATTTCATTGAAATAGTGTTTGATTTTGCTTTAGGTGAGATAATTAATGATACAGGATCATGTTTGTTAATTGCTTTTACTAATTTTTCAAATTGAGCGGGAGTTAAATATATTTCTTTTGTAATATATTTTGTCATTATATTAAAGTTACAGATTTAACTTTAAACTTGTACTGTCATGTTACCTCCTACAGAATCAATTGTAACAAATCTGTCGCTGATTATCACTGCATATACATACATAGCCGCTGCTGGAACTGCTCCTAATGTCCAAGTAATTTCAATATCAGCTGTTGAGTCGACCGCTCTTTCGCTATGTTTACTAACATCAAAATGAAATATTGGATAAAGTGAACGAAATTCCTTTACTGATATCTGAGATCCACAAGTTTATTTATGATAAATGGTACGTCATCTCCGCCAAGTCGAAATAAACAGTCATTTTATTCTGAAATATCTAAAATTAGTGTGTGTTTAACTCCACAAAATACTTTATTGTAGTCTCTGCAAAATCCAAATATTGTACTTAACGGCAGCATCATTGTAATTTGGCGTGATTCTGCTGCAAGTGCTTTTCTCTTAGCATGACCTTCATTGTAACGTATATTTCGGAATCCAGTTGTGTCAATAACTAAATCTAACATTTCAACGCCAGTCGCAGCTGCAGCTGGTGGTGCTATACCAAGATTATTGCAAGCTGCAGTAAGTGAGGCTCTTGTAGCGTCTGCGTTAGCACCTGCAGCACGTTCGGCTATACCTAGCGCATTAGCATTAAAGATAAGAAAACTTCTTACAATTACAACATCTGCAGCAGCATCAGCCCCATGTGCTAAATCTCCCTTTGAAATAAATTCATCTGGCGCAGGAATTATTGCTCCAGTTCCAGTATCCTTAAACCACATCATATTAGTTGCAGATGATCTGGAGTAATCATCAGAAAACGACATGGTATTTAAGATTGTACTTGCAACTTGTAAATGACTCGAAATATCCTCAACAATTTGATTAGCCAGCTGATATCTGGCACTCTTAAATAAACACCAACCATTATTTATAAGAGCTACTTCTGTTCCAGCTGCAATTGCGACAGGTGGATTAGCTACTGTCATAATCTGACCACGTACTTCTAACATTGCCTTATGTGGCAGCAGAAATACATCTTCGTCTCGAGTATTAAATGTTATAACACCGGCCTTATTTGGTTCATTAGAATTTTCGTCGACATACTCAAGATAATCAAATTCTGTAACTGTGTCATCGATGACATAAGGTTCTTCTAAATCGAGATAACTTTGAACAGACATTTTTTATTTATTAGGTTATATAACATTTTGTTATTGTGGCGCTGTTACTTAAGATATTAATGTTTGTATAATCTGCCCGTCTTTTAGTGATAAAAGTTTTTTTGTTGTTGTTATCATGGCACGTTGAGTTGCTTTTCTTGGTGCGATTTCTGATATAATTCATTTGATTGTCGGTGGATCGCCTTTTATTTTCTGAGCAACCTTTCGACCCACCTCAGTTCCAGCGGTAGATGCGGCGCCGGTTGCAAAACTTCACGCGTCAAGTGCAATTGGTGCAATTTTATTTGCGATTCCTGGAACATTTTCAATAATTTTAGTAAATATATCTCCTATAAATCCACCAATAATTTTTCTTCGGCAATTTTTTTTTGTTTTTTGTTTTATATTATATCAATGAGGTTGTACAAAAAATCAGGAAGCTATTGTTCACAATAGCAAGCTATTGTGCACGTAGGTGAAGATAATAAGTAACAACCTCGTTATTGAAATCTATTTGTCGTCCCGATTGATCTGTTAATTGCATATTTATATTCGTTATTTGATTTTCAAGATTTAGTGGATAATAAATAACTTGTCGTGGGTTAATTTGCTTGAGAGAACCTGGTGGAACGTCTGGCGAGAAGCTATATATTGTTTGTCCATTACTTCCTCGACCTGAGTAAGATCCAGCTGCAATGGAGCAATTTATTAATATTGTGTTTACGTCAGTTATATTTACCGGCAGTTCACCGTCATATGTAATAATTTGTTCTGTAATTGATCCATATTGTTTATGAGAAAATCCTATCAACGACGCAATAATTGATGCTGATGAAAAATCGATTAACATATTATTTTTTAATGTTACCCTAGCTAGTAAAGTATTATAATTCGATGTCAGCTTAAAATTGTCAGCCTTTGTTATAAGCTCTTTTATTGTTTTTTTTTTAGATCAGTTACATTATAAGCTCTTTGCGGAATTTTAACCGCTAGCGGCGCTTGCAAATTAAATGTAAATTCATCATTTACTCCAGTTTTTACGTTAGCTATAGAGTACCAGCACGTACAGGAAATTAGTCCAATCTCATACTGTTTTTCAGTATCTAGTTGTATTGGCGGAATATAATTTATAGAAATTTTGTTTTAGGTAACCAGATAAATCAATATTACCTTTTGTTATTGTATTTGTAGATGACGAATCTCCTAATGTTGTTCCAAATTTTGTATAATGGCTCATTATTTATTTATTGTCTGACAATTTGTTTATATAACATAAAATTGTATAACAACTATGGCAAAATCGTCGATATTAAATTTTGATGCAGAGCGGTTGGTGAAACACAAACATAACAATGAACTTCCAGATTGTCATTAAGTTATTGTTGGTAGAACCGGATAGGGAAAAACAAATCTGCTTACGAATTTACTGCTGAGAGATAATTTTAACTACGATCGAGTTTATATTTACACAATTAATCCGCAACAAGATAAGTACGAGCTACTTAATGAATATAATAACAAACTTCGTGATGAAAAGCTATATTAAATCCGTTTATGTTAATAATATCTGGTGTCGGTGTCTCTCTTTCAACAGCATGTAAAAAGATTGAACCCAAACTTGAAACAAAAAGAAAATTCTTGTAAAACAGCAAGTATCACTTACAAAAAATTACTTGATCAGATACGATCTTACTTGCGAGGAGTAAAATATGATATGGATGATTTAATACGCGAATTTCGTATTATTGACAGTATGTTGACAGATATTCTACCAATGAGAGTCAGCAGGTATGAAAAAGATTATAATAAAATATATTAGTAGTCGATATCTAAACTCTTCGATAAAATCATAAATTCTATTTCACCTAAAGTAACTTGAAATTCCGGATTGTCATTAGTGATATCTATAATGGTCTCTTTCCCCATCTCCAAATTGGGGGTGGGGGTCTCTGGTCTAGAACCCTCTTTTTGGTTTGAAACCCTCATATACTTCTACTACTATTTGTTCTATGGTGCCTGCAGATAACATGTGTACAATTCGAAAAGGACAGTCTTGGATGATACTTGACAGACATTAGACCTTGTGCTTAAATATCTATAATATCCGTTAGAAACTAGATAGGCATGTCAGGTTGATATCGCATGCAGTTAACACGTGATTTATCAGTCTTTCACAATAATAAGTGGACTGCAGAAGTATCATAATAGTATATCATCTTTAATTTTTTTCTAATACACTTGACTCGGCATATTAGTGACATACAGTTTTGACAAATACACTAGAATGTTTACTAAAAGGTATTAGTGTTTGTTCTGTATCAATTTTAGGTCACGTTTTGGCCACAACGTTTGTACGTATTAGCTTGAGGTCATTTTGGCCACTGTTTTTACATGGGTCAATTTTAGGTCATTTTTGGCCAGAATGTTTGTACATGTGTGGGTTACAGGTCATTTCTGGCAACAACGTTTCAACATGTGTCTGTTTCAGGTCATTTATGGCCACACAATTTGTACATGTGTTGGTTTCAGGTCAATTTTGGCCACAATGTTTGTACATGTGTGGGTTACAGGTCATTTCTGGCAACAACGTTTCAACATGTGTCTGTTTCAGGTCATTTATGGCCACACAATTTGTACATGTGTTGGTTTCAGGTCAATTTTTGCCACAATGTTTGTACATGTGCCAATTTCAGGTCATTTTTATTAAGCGACATACCGCAATATGACATCGTATTGCACACATTCCACTTATTATAAAACCTGGTCAATATTTACTAGCTTTTAAAATGTTCGATACAAATATTATAGTTGATCCAAAATTGTGCAGTCGTACACAACATTGGCAATTTCTGAAAATATTATAAAGCATGAGTATTTGTTATGTCAGTGCTGGCATAGTTAAGCTGAATGTTTGCAAGAGTTTCAGAATATTAGGCGATTCATGGTCACCGACGTGTGGGAGAGCAAAACATAAATATAGCAATGGACAAAGTGAAAAACAGAGACAATCATGAGCAAAATGGTGACATAGCAAACAAAGAAACACAAACCGGATAGATAAGCTGATTGGTTTGTCTTATGCGGAATGAAGTTCATTCATCAACATTATAAATCCATACATTTCATAAAATTCAGAATGCAACAGAACATTGTTCGTGGAACGATTTTCTTAGTACCCATTATTTGAGACCAACAATTGCACTGGAAAACGCATCTGGAGAACCAAATGTTGCAAAGGCGAAATTTGAACTATGTGATATTTCCAAATGGAGGTTGTCGATCGAAAGAAAATATATTTAGTGTGTTCTGAAAATTGTATGGCCTTCGACAAAGTCTGGCATAAATATTTAATTGATAAGCTGTTAAATACTAGAACTGGTGATCAACATTTGGAATGGTTTGAAAATTTTCTCTCAAACATGACGCAAAAAGTTGTAAAAAAGGTTATACGTCATACGAACAATATGTCAGGGCTATTGTGTCCCGAAAATATACTTGGATCAGTTTTCTTTTTTTTATTTACATGAATGACATTGCCAGCGAAATTTGGTCCCTTTTAAGACTGTTAGAAAATGATTCAACATTTTCAATTCTTGTTGAGGATCCAACTCTGTCTGTCTTCTGGAGTTTTGAACGAAAACCAAGTTAAATTCAATTTGATGGCTAATAAATGGTTCGTTGATTTTAATCTAAACAAAACTGAATAAAAGACCGTACCAAGAAAATATTTAAAAATAGCTATCAACACTCACAACATTAATGAATAGCGCGATTATGTTGAATGTCATTTTTCATAAACACTTTGGCGCAATTTAAAAGAAGGAACTTTTATTTTAAATGAATCCTTATCTTTGTATATATTTGCAGAGGAAATAGCTACAAAAATATTGTAAAGATTGGACACACTATGAAGTTAACGAGGAGAAGACTCGAAACAACCTAATGCTTGTTCCTCAATCTCTGGCCATAACTTGTTTGCCCAGATTCCTTACACGACGCAACGGGAGTTCCAGGTGGATATTTGGAAACTAATTACTAGAACAGTATTCAACCGGTTAAATTAATCAAATGGCTATTAAGTTTTAGTTAGGGCCAGAAGTTAATCGATATTTGCAACACTTGACGGCAAAGGCAGACAAACCTTCGGGTTGTGTGTTACATGCAGTAGCCACACTACACTTTTAATTCCCTAATCATCATAGAGCATTCGTATATAACCTGCTATTTTAGCCCTGGGAAGTTTAGCAACCAGTCAATCCATATATTGTTTGAGGTGTGAACAGCTATTTACAGGTTAATTTATACAAGTTCACTGAACACATACTCAAACTTCTAATATGGAATGTAGGTTGTTAATTTGTAGTGATGTTCGTGCTTTGTGATGGTTAGCTTGGAATATTAGTATCTTTATTCAGGATTACTTTTCGTTTTTGTCTTATGAGACAGCGAAGTTTCAATTCATGGGGTATATTAAAAGAAATAGGATACAGACACCCTATTCGTTACATACGTATAACAGAGAAGAACAATTGCATGTATTTATAATTTAGTTCTCTCGCGAACTGAATTCACTGTCTTGTTATAATAATAATAATAATAATAATAATAATAATAATAATAATAATCCCTGATACATGATATTAGCAGATATTGAGGTACAAGCCAACTTGGCACTTTTACCAAGGGTGGATGATATTGGAAGGTTTGATATCAGAGAGAGAGAGAGAGAGAGAGAGAGAGAGAGAGAGCAGTTCTCATGAAATACGTATGCTAACAAATAGGCAGAGGTCATCAATTGGTCAAGAAAAACTGTAAACTTGTCCAATAGGCAGCAGCTTGCTTATGTAATTGACTAACCTAGGTTAAACAAACTGCGTGTATGATTGACCGCGGTGCGGCTTATATAAGAACACTAATCATTTATATATACACCGCAGATTGTGAATGGAATAGGGGCTGTTATCTTTGCTCTCAAGTGTCTTATCCATTCGAGAGTAAATTAATTATCATTCAAGGAAGTTCCTTTGTTCAAACCGAGTTCTTACAAACCAGTTTTCAACAGCTGAACTTCAAATAGCCGAAGAAGGTAAGTTTCTAAGATGAAAAGGTGAAATGGCAGAAGTAATGAATTCCAAGGCTTTGATATTTTTCACTATCTTGGGATGTAAAATTTAAGTTCAGTTGTTTGCTATTGAACATTTTCTATAATCTCCATTATATTCTTTTCGGAAAACATTTCAAAATTTAAAGATAATATCTAGTTGTTTATAGTTGTTTAAAGTATAAACATGATGTGTAACTTTCTAATTAATCCAGACTAATAGTTTTTAAAACAGGTTGAAACGGTATAATTCAATAACATGTTGCATGCAGTACTCAATGTATGATTGTTGCGGTGCATTGTTTAAACCATAAAAATCAATATGGATGGGAAACCGAAAGACATTTACGCGTTCGGATGGGTGGCTATTATTCGGATATACAAAAGTAAAAGATAAACTGAACGTCTATCTAAGCATTTAGTACAAGTTATAGCAAAAATAATTTGGTAGTGATTGGCATACAGCACAGCATCTTCTTATCAAAAGAGAATATAAGAAAAGGACAAAATTTCTGGAATAATGTTTAAGGACCTCAAACAAACTGTGTAATCCCACAAACGTTGAGACCTCACTTGCAGTCTATTGCATGCTTAACGTATAATTTCTTTCTTTTCTTTTTTTCAAACATTACTCTCCAGTACTAAACGTTATATAATAACATTGACACTTACATTGTGTTGCATCTGTCAACATAAACAAACATATGGCAAAGAAGATTGACTAATTGACATCTTAATAGTGATTACATAAACTAATTTTGCTTTCTGATTTCATATACTTGAAGACCTTATTGAAGAACTTATTCAACTAAGATAATAGTCTGAGCTTTCCTCAGACCTTCTAATTCGCTGAAACAACGCAGTAGCTATGTGTAATTTTAAATGCGTACTGGCAAATCAAGATACATTAAATCGAACGTGTCCTGCCTGGCATTGACAGACATTTGGCCAAATCTTGCCTGCCTTATATAGACAGACGTTGTGTCTGACCTTATGTTAAGTATATTAGTAGTGTGTGTGTGTGTGTGTGTGTGTGTGTGTGTGTGTGTGTGTGTGTGTGTGTAACTTTATGTTCACGATTATACATTGTAATGATCAACTATAAACAATATATTACAATTCGCGCTTCTTTTTTTAAGATACTAAACTATACATATGTTGTTTCGGAGGGATTGTTTTCTATATAATAAAAATATTTACAGTTTTGGATAATTTCCAAATGGATGATCAAGTCAAGCTGTGCCGTATCATAGATCATGTGGGACGTATTTCAACATAGAATCATAATATAGTCGTCGCAATTTATATGAGGAAGAAGTGGACAAGCATTCATTCACTTTTCTTATTTTCTTTATCCCCGTAATAGGCTGACCTTTGGGTCGGGAAACATCGTCCTAAGGTCACCTTACAATTAAAAATTTATGGATATCAGCAAATCTAGGGACAATAAATACAATGCGTCAAAACAGAAAATATATGCAAGCAAACACGCATGCACCCACGCATATAGCACGCAAGCTCTTGTGACTCACAAATTAGAATACGTGTATACAGTCTATAGGTGTCGTAAGCTTAGCAATATTATTTTATACTCATTATTTTTTCATTGACTTTTACATCGTCAGAATCGTTCAGTATTTTACGGTACTGAACGCCTTAATGCTGCACGACATTGTCATATCCATTTTTCTGTATGCTTGTGAAACATGGACGCCCACATAGGTCTACAAAGAAGAATTCAAACCTTCGAAATGAGATGCTACCGCAAGATCTCGGTCATCTCATACATTGACCATGTAACCAACAAAAAGGTCCACAGCTGGATCCAATGAACCATCGGATCCTATGAAGACCTCTTCACCACTGTGAAAAAAGAAACCAAACTGAAGTGGTACTGTCATGTTTCAAGATCATCTGGACTCGCAAAAACAATCTTGAAAGGCACGGTGCGGGGGTGCAGAAGAAGAGGCAGACAGAAAAAGAGGCGAGAAGACAACATTAAAAAGTGAACAGACATGGGGTTTGGAGTTTCACAAAGGGCAGTAGAGAACAGGGAAAGATTGAGAGAATTGGTTGTATTGTGGTGCCCCAAGGACCTCGTGGGTTACGGGATTGATGATCATGATGATCATGATGATCATGATGATGGTTATGATGATGATTATGGCATGTGCGTTTAAAAATGGTATAGTGTATTAGGAACTACTTTGTAAACAAAACATGTACACACATGTAGTAGACGTTTAGGTTTTAATTTATTAGATTTGTCTGTGGATGAATTAAAAGTAGCTGTTTCTGCTATCTGAAAATAGAGATGATAAAGTGAACAAATTTACTGCGTCACAAATGAAACTTTCAAAGAAGCAAACGAATGAACGTGATAGATGCATTATTGAAATTACCATCCTGATAAATTTAAACACTTATTTAGGAGAAATGTTCGTAACGTTTTGCAAATAGAATGGTTCAGACTATGACCAGTGCATTCTGGGGTCTATAAAAAATAGCATAGAAAAGCATACTGAGGCCAAGGACTATTGCATATCTGTCAGAGACGTACAATTTTATAAGTCAAAGTACTAAATTCGAGGGGAAAAAATTGCAAGTGAAGGTTTTGGTAGAAAAGTGAGGGCCTCAGAACCAATAAGCCGAGACGACGAAGAATTCTTATTTCCGCTGGCTGAATGGATTGTCATAGAACAGCTGCTTTGCAATTTTCCGCGTTAACTTGTTTGATACAGTGTATTAGATTTAGGCTAAACATAGACGCCATACAGGCAATAACATAGCCGGGGTCCCTAGAAAGAGCATGCAAGTGACAACGCATAAGCATGTTTTCTTTAGCTGGTAATAAGGATGTCAAAAATATACTTTTATGCATCTTTAATTTCCTCAAAATATATTTTCTAAGTTCTGCAAATCCGAATTACATGAGCTGTCACGGGTTCTAAAAATTTGATTACATACCGCGAAATTGTATTTAAATTTAGACTGCATTTCCAACTGCAACTACATTCTCCTTACTGCACTCAAAATGAAACGAACGTGACATCCCATAGCGTCTTTTTGATAATTTCAGTTACAAGAGTTAATATTTTCCCCCACATTATGATTCAAAACATTCAATGACAGAATAGAAACACACATGTTACTAAGTCAAGACGTGTCCCTCCGTGCTCAAATTACACGTACTGCGTGTGGAGGTGGCACAGCTAATAAATCCAGTCCACAACCAGCAGAACTGAGTAAAATCTACCAAACAAAAAAAAAAAAAAAACAAAGAAACAAAAACAACAACACAGAATCCATCAATTCCAGACCAACTGGAAAAGTTGTTGCAATGCACGTTCATTCACAATATGACTCAATTTCAAATAGACGAAACCCACAATTCTTTATGACACAAATGTCGAGCGCGAAATTTAAAGATCGTTGGGCTGTACGATGTGTGCATTAATATTGTTTGGTGTATTAATTAATCTACGGTTATACTGAAATATAGCATAAATTAAATTACTTTGTTTCTTATAGTGCATCTTTTATTATTAAGCCTTAGGTGGAATAAGAAAATGAGTATAGAATAAAAAGGTTACTGCATTTGCATGGGAAAATATGAACTCGTTTACTCGGATTAATGCTTCGATTACAAAAGTCGTGCAGTAGTAATTAAAAACAAAACCCCGTTCATATTTTCCAATACAAATGCAATTACCTACAATTACGATATTGATTCCTGTTTACCGCATTGTACAAGTTATGTATTCATAACTGAGGCCCAGTTATGATGAAATTGGCTCTTTTTTATTTAAGTGAGCAGAATATTTTTCACTTGTTCTTATGCCTTTCAACTATTTACTTAAAAGCATAGATGGAAGGATTTTGCATATTGAATTTGCAAATGTAAATATAATATTTAGCCAAAATAAGCAAGAGATTATACAAAATTTCCAACTATTCACTTTCTAAAAATATCTCTATTTTGGAAAAAAATGTACAATATTTGGATAACAAGGTGTAAAAAGTTTAGTAAAACGGTGCCAAAATTTTTGAAGTATTATTGCAATTGTGTAATAGATGTTCAATACTTTTGTTCTCACCCTTTTACAGAAAGTGCATTTGTTGTCATCCACGATGTTCTTTCCAAATAATTAGTGATAATTACTCTATGAATTGATCAAAAAAATTAATAGATTAACTGTGTTTCCTTTAAGTACAAAGTTTATCCTGGCTATAAATCTTAGACCACTACTCACTAATTATATTTCTAATGATTGTAACCATAGTTCCTTCTTAGCAGTGTGTTGCCCCTTTACTAACTCTAAACATCTTTGTAAACAAACGTCAGTGAGTTTTACTTTTGCAAGTTTATTATTTTATCTTCCTGATTATCCAAACATACTGTGAGCCAAATGGTTTTTAATTGTATCTTTCCAATATCTTGGAATTTGGATATTAATGAAAAGTATTTTAAAAACAAGAATTGTCAAACGCAATTTTCCGTTTTATTATTTTTAAGGTATTACATTACTTTGATCATCAAATAAATCGTTAAGAACTTCAATACTTTATTTCCAGGACTTGTATTTATGAATATTCTAGCTGGAACAAAATTAAAAAACTCGGGGATAAATACTCATTTGGATTTTGTGGATTCTCTTTCCAATTTGATACTGCATAAATTCCATCTCTCCAAAAACTGCTTTAATGACCGTACAAATTTATTTCAAATTTTTCTCCTCCCTAAATTCCAAATATCCATCACATTTCTAAATATAGTTGTATTGACTCTTGTTATTGCAGCGCTCCGTCATTTTCCAATAATCTTTTAACACGTCTTATTTTAATAAACATATGGAATGAATAAATGTGTATGATATTTAATCCTCCCTCATTTTCCGATGATACCAGTATATTACATTTAATTCTCTCTACGTTTCCATCAAATATAACTTAAATAATGTACGATTTAATTCTGCTTCAGTTCTTGCTAATAAATTTTAAAGTGCTGAAAAATGTATGAATATGGGAAGAGCAAGACTTTTTACAACAATTACTTTACTTATTACAGAAACCTTGCAAGAATCCTTTTTGCCTTTATTAGTTTCTTCCTATAATTAATTTCCGCCTTTTTATCTCCAAAGACAAATCGATGCCAGGGAGTGTTAAGTTGGAAGGAAACCAGTTTAGTTCCATATCGGGACATATTCTTTCATTGGAAAATGAACTGTTTCCAATCCAAATTACATGTTGTTTTTTTTTAAGTTACATTTAATTCCAGATAAAAGAAAAAGTCTTGCAACATATTCAATGTTGCTTTAAATGAATGTTGAGATCCATCTAGAAGAATAAAAATATCATCGGCATCCTGACCCAATTTTTATACTCACCGAGAGCAATGATGAATCTCCATACATCTGAATTTTGATTTCAAGTTATGGCTAAAATCTCCACACCAAAATCAAAGAAATAAGGCACAAGAGGATCCCCTTGACAACATCCTCTTTAAACTCTAAAAAATGACGTCTTATTTCCATTATTTATAACACAGTCTTTAGAGTTATTAAAATAACAGCTTCAATCATCTAAAAACAGAATCACCAAAATTAAAAGATTCTAAAGCTTTTTCCACAAAGTTCCAGTTAACCGAGTCGAAGGTTTTTTCAAAGTCTATTAACAATAATAAACAGTATATATTTTCATTCTCTAGTTAATCCATACTACATAATAGCCTGGTATTTTCTCTAATGAATCTACCTTTCATAAATCCTTTTTGAGTATCACTGATTATTGATCCAAGAATATTTTTTTTATCTAAGCTGCAATAGCTTCCAATGCAGTCTTATAGCCAATAATTTTAAATGATATAGGTCTGCAATTTTTTTTTTTTAATATCTTCTATCCTTGTCTTCTTTTGGTATACATGTGATGACTCTTGACTCTGCATAGAAATCTTCCAAAAGAATTGTACTGAACTCTGCTGCAAACCCATCTGAGCCAGACCTTTTCCCTTTTCTCCATCCATTTTAGAGACATGCTGTATTCATTAAGTAGATCCTCAGGATTCAAATATTCATTCCTAATTCCACATTTTTATTACTGCTCTCAGTTTATTTTTAATCTCCATACAGATTTAATGCTGTGTTTAGATTCAATTTGATAGGAATCATTTATTTAAACTATTTATTAGAAATACAATATACTCATATGAATGAGTGAACTAAACAATATTTTTTGATTATTATGAATACATTCAATTGGACAATGCCATTGCTATATATCCAAGTTGTTTGCACTTCAGCATATTGAAAACCTGGAATGCAATAGAAACAGTCCTTTTCAACTGGTCATAAAACATTTTAGGATCATATGGGATTTGATTCACAATACTGTACATTCCTCTTAAATTATAATTTCCTAATTTAGAGAATTAAATTATTTGGCAAGTCATGCTAAATTTGTATGTTTTTTCTTCTTGCTGCTGCCTTGTTTAGGACCACATATTTGTAATGCTTTACTTGCCTGATAATGACAGACATTGAGTCAGACCTTACCTGCCTGATGACAGACATTGAGTCAGACCTTACCTGATAATGACAGACATTGAGTCAGACCTTACCTGCCTGATAATGACAGACATTGAGTCAGACCTTACCTGCCTGATATTTACAAGCAATATGATATAAAGCTGTTTCCCATAGTTACAACTAAATACACTATTATTTTATGTTCATGTTTAAATGGACTCTTACGTCGGTTATAAAATCAAGATACTAGCACATGCACTACAGTACTCTTAACACATCCTGGGGGAACTATTGCAATGAATACTCATCTTTACTTAAGGACATTTTGTTTGTTCGTTTTTTTTTTTATGGCACATGATCACATAAAGAAATGTATTGCGCATTCCGTGGCTGATCCTACTCAATTGAAACATGTACACTCCTGGACTGCAAATCCAGCATGCTCAGCACTATACCACACATGGAATGTGAATCCAGCATGCCAAGCACTGTACCACCAGACCCCTGATAAGTTATTATAATTAGAACATTTTTAAAATCACAAATAACTAATGTGTATGGGTCTTAAAAGATTTCTAAACTAACATTGAGGAAAATTGTAGACTCTTGGCTGCAGGTGAGGTACTTACGTTACAGCTAGCTTTCAGTACACTGCTCTTGGTGTGAATCTACTATTAGAAATGCAGTTTCCAGTTTGCATGCACACTGACATTTATAAATACATCCAAAACAGGCGGGTCCTACATGTATGAATAATTTTCTGTGACCGTGTGTCTAAAGTTGTCACTTAAAAACTTAAATCTGTTGATCTAAAATTTGCAACTTGAAAATATTGTTAACAAGGTGTGCTAAGTCTAATTTCCAACCAGCCAACTGGAATACAAGCTTGTTATGTAACTGATTACATATCACACATCAAGCAATCTAAAGAGGTTGACAATAATGTCTGCTGATTTATGGCTTTAAGATATGAAACTTTCATAGGCAGTTAACACAAGTTGGTGACCTTGACATATTTTACTGACTGATCACAAGTTTGTATTGAATGTTGGAACTGAAGCAATGATGCCACTGAAGAATGATGTCAAAATAGAAATTTGACTTAAACAACATAAATGTTCTCTTCTATTCATAGTCTGAAAACCATTACTGGACAAAATAAAAGACAGCCTAGATCATACTCAGAAGGGTCATGTGGTACAGATTACTCCTATTGGGCCTGGTTACACTCTTTGTTCACACAAGTTGTATTCCATCACAATAAGCGATCACTGACAAGAAAAATAATTCAAACGAATCACCTTTCACTCTGCGTGGCACTATTCCAAACACATATACTGCTAGTAATGACATGTATCAGCCTGACCAGAACTGCGATTTCCATCAAGGAACTAGCTACAGCTGGTACAATATAATCAGTGGAGGCTGGTTCTATTGCTGTACAACAACATGCGAAGCATGTCTGCTGCCCCACAATGGTTATTACAGCAACCTGTGTGGCAGTGGAGACCATAATGTGTATTGTGTTGGTGGTTCTATGACCATCAGAGGAACACATCTTTCTTCGCATCCATGTGGTCAACGCTCAGTCACAGATTATGATCAGTATTATTGGTGCTATACATATGAGAAGAAAAACTGGGACTATTGTTGTAACCCTTTAGACTTTTGCGGTGACAAAGGATACAGTTATAACTAATACTACATCAATGTGCCGATTCATTCAATGAGATGGGAATAATGTACACCCCATCGTAGTAATACACAGCAAAGCATTACCGTCATTAATGAGGTATAAGATAAATAAGTTAAATACATATTTATACCTAATGACTGTAAGTCACATTCAATACAAGTAATCAAGCCTTAACCCATATTTGATTACACACACACACACACACACACATATATATATATATATATATATATATATCTTGCTGTAAATCATCCTAGTTATTCTAATATGTAGGAATCCAGAAATTTTCAAAGATTTCGTGTTAACCCTTTACTGCACATCACTCCGCAGGTTTAACTTCCTGATTTGCACAGGATTTATCCATTAATTCAGTAATTTAGCATTCCTTTTGAGTTTACTTCTTGTGCAATATTATTTTCTTTACAGTGGTAAATTTACTGTGGACACTGAATGGGTATTGAGTATTTATAGGTTACTGCATTTGTATGGGAAAATATGAACTAATTTTTCAGATGGAAATACGGCACGACCTTGGACATGAGACAAAGTAACTGAATGTATGCCGTATTTGAAACTAAATACACAAGCGCAGAGTCATCATTACACAACATTATTAATGCGTACATAACTCTGCCCAGATAAATTTGAACTTAGTCACGTGCTAGACATAACTTTCGAAAGAAAGTGGCATTTTGGTCTACTTAAAATTGAAATTTGGAGACATAATGTGAATGAAAGCGCATTGCAACAACTTTTCCATTTCAACTGGAATGAATAGATTTTGATACTTTTGTCGATTCTACGAAATTCTGTGATTATGGACTGGATTTATCTGTGCCAATTCTACATCAAATATAAAGGACTGAAGCAGCGAGGGAGAAGCATGTTGACATCTGCAAGTGTGCTTCTGTTCTGTCATTGAATGTTTGAAATCATAATGTGGGAAAAATATGAAGTTTTTCAATTGCAATTATCAAAAAGACGCTATGGAATATGATGTTTATTTCATTTTGAGTACAGTAACGAGGATGTAACTGCACTTGGAATATAGTCGAAATTACAGTACAATTTTGAAATCTGTAATTAAGCTTGAGAACCCATGACATGGCTCATGTAATTCGGATTTGCAGAACTAAGAAAGTACATTTTGAGTAAATTCAGGATGTAAAACTGTAAGAATATTTTTTGCCATTCTTATTACCAGCTAAAGAAGACAGTTTATGCCTTGTAGCTTGCATGTTATTTGTAAGGACCCTGTCTGGCGTCTATAGCTAGCCTAAATCCAAAACACTGTATCAAAAAGGTTAACGCGGAATGTGCCAAAGCAGCTGGTATGTGGCAGTCCATGAAACATCTGCTTTAGTTCATTCAGAAACAAATTTAATTAACCAAAACATAAAGTGTCTACTAAGAGAGTGTACATGATTTGTTTACAAAGTAGTTCCTAATACACTATTGGGCACACGTGAGTTCAATATGAAGTTGCGCACGAGAAAAAAAATGAGCATATAATAAACTTTATTTCAGCATGCAGGGGAAGATATGATTGGTTGCCATGGCAACCAAATCCAGGCTAGAATGTGTAAAAATCATGACAAAATTACATATTTTTAGTATTCATTTATATTAAGCTTTCTACTCTCTTGCCGAATCAGTCAGGCTTTGAATATTTTCAATTTATGATTGTGAAAAGTGAGATTTTCTAATTATTTGTCTTGGATTATCCAAGTTTCACTAAATATAGGCACACCAGGTGTTTTGTTTTCAGTTACGTGTTAAGATTGAACAATTTAAATCACTAAAGTTTAGGCTGTATATTCTGTTCTTATATTTTTCTAGGATGTACTAACATTGGTCTTAAACATTTCAAATATAAAAAATATTTTTGTCTAGCATTTCATTTGTTAAATTTATACCAAATAGCTTGGTTACTATGGCAACAATAGAAATGCACTGATAATATTAGTCTTAGAGATGATTTTATACCAAATCCCTCTAATTCCAATACCTATGTTCAACTTCAAAAAACTGAAAGAAAACTGATGAATGACAAGCAATTCATAAAAAGCTTGAAGGTAAAATTTCTTTTTTATGTATATTTATTGACATACATACATATATACTATGTACTTGGGCACTGCACATTTTGATCCAGACACAAAGAATATATAACACAATGACCACTGATGATGAAAGAAGCTCTCGTATACTAAGATTTAAGAATTTTATCAAGAAAAACTGAGAAGATCATCTCTTAAATGTGTTACAAGAATTTCCTGTTGATGCAAACTTTAGATAAGTGGGAATTACTGTATATAATCGTGGATATATGCTGCAACATGGAAGCAAATATAATTTTTGATGAATGCCTTAAGATTACATACAATAAACAAACTTAAATTTATTAAACAGTCCTCAAAATACATGTGTGTTCCTCTTTTAATTATATTGTTTATTCAAAAAATCTCTACAGAATAATTAATTTTTAACCCAACTGACTTTGAGCTTGCCATTCCATTAAATCTGTTTTATATGCAATATGTGAAAAGCTGCTGTCATGAAACAAAATTTTATGTGTATAAACCTTGTAAATGCGCATATACGGTACTCAAGATGTCAGAAAGCAGTTGATCCCAAGTTTGAAAATCATATCATCAGTACTAGTGATTATCAGAGCACAGAGGTGTATAAACTGGCAGATTTAAAGTAATATGAATTCAAAGATCAAACTAAAAAGTATATTTGGGGTATAAACTAACTTGGCAAAAGTACAGTACTTTTTGGCAATAAGAATTAACTTTGAATTAGGTATTATTAATATTCTACCAGGTACAAAGAATATATTAGGAAATCTAATCTGTAGTTTGTTTGGCAGCACATGGTTTTGATATCTGTGTTTTGAAGAAAATAATCAGAAAATAAATGTGTACTCTTTTGATTTCGGAATAATAATAAGCCCCCAAAACAGTTGTCAAAATAAGAAAAATGAACTTGACTTTCATCAGTTGCTAAAATAATTACTTGCATTTCGAGAGTGGATATGAGTTTCAATACACCTGATTATGTATATATATATATATGACATAATGATAACTTAATGTATATATATATATATATATAATGACATGGGCAATGAAAGAGTCTCCATATAGCTGACTTAATTTTTTTAAAAATGCACACTTAAGTCATATAAATATAAAATTGTGTAAACATAAAATTTCAGAAAGGTATGCAATAGAGGCTTCTATTACAAAAGTGGCACATTTTTAGACAAAGGGGTATTTTTTCAAACATAACAAAAAGGGCATACTGGTACAAGTATTTTTCAGTCAAACAAAATGGGAATGCTGGTATAAGTATTTTTTTTATTAAAAAATCCCACTTTTAGTCACAAGCTCTCATTCATTTAAGTATTCTATATGGAATAAAACAGTAATGTATGAAGATTAATGGAATATAGGAAAGTTTTGAGTATGTTTTTTAATGATCTGGACAATGTGTAGGGGATGCTAGATTAAGGATTATTAACAATATAAACTGCTCAGCTATATACAAAATAACTTTTAGATAATGTCACAAACCATGAAACAGTCCCAAAGATCAATGTCTGAATCACACTACCTAGATGTAATGAAACGATAAAGATGGTACATTCATCGTTGATTTTGTGGATTAAGAAGAAAATTAATACATGTAGTTATCAGATGATTAATCTGGCATACGAGATGCTTTTTAAAATCTATAACCATTTTATTATGACAAAATATTAAACAGGATGAATATCATCAATACTGAAACACAGATAAACATCGGCAAATAATTTTAAGTCAAGAAGAACATTAATTAACATGAAGAATATCTTAAATTGGGACAGTCAGTGGTAGTGGGATTATGTCTCCGAGATCATGATGGCCAAAACAGTGTGGAACATATTTTACTAATATAATAGCCATATCAAATGCATTAGGTTTGTAACTGTACCACTAACTTTGTTAACTTGTCCCATCACTGAAAATGATGACATAATCATAACTTAATGTCTTTAAACAAGTATTCAATTAAATGTGCAATATTGTCCCCAAAATTATATTTCACAGAAAACAGGCTTGCATTGGTAAAAAGTAATGTAAATTCTGTAAAGTAAAGCTTGAATAAATAGGACATAATATAATACATGTACCTGTATTTTAAAATAACCACCAACATTAACTTTTTAAACTGAAGCCAAATAATGGGTGAATATATTACTGTTTGCCTAAAATTACTTAAATGATTACCATGTATTGTGCACCTCTTGGCATCTGTAACAGATAGAAAATCATTACTTTAATCTCTTACCTTTCACTAAAATTTAGATTTACCGACCAACTTATGTTATGCCTGCTGCCAAATGATATCTCTTGATTGCACAAACAAGTCCAGTGTCTATTTCAATTCTCAAACTTTCCAAATTGGATTGTTTAAAATTACTTGTATGTACTATATTCTGTATTTTATTATATTATATGCACTGTATTTTGTAACTCTAAAACCAGGCACATCTTCTGTTTAAATCATGAAAATGAAACTTAAGTGATGTGTCATACATACCTCACTATATTTTTATATCCATTTGATTATTGTTGTTCTTGAGTATGTTATTGAAAAACAAAATGAAATTAATTTATCCCTTCTTTGTATCCATTATTAATGAAACATTTTATGATGATAACATAGCTGGATACTTCTATGAATGTTCTATGACAAAATGTTCAACATCGTAAAACCCACCATTCTACACTCTCATTCACAGAAACAACTTGAAATGTGTTGTAAGGAGCAGTAATCATATTACTGTTGATTAAAAAGGGTTCTTTGTAAACCGCTGGTGGGTTTAGTGATTGGTGGCAATTGAGCATACAAACAGTATTGATGTGCAATGTTTAGTATAATTAACAATTTTAATGGTTTACAAATTATGAAGTGCACCATTCACTCATGATTGAGGGACATGCTATCATGTATCAAGTTTCTTCTGAAATTCCAAAATATATTAACTATAATGATTTAAAAATGATATGTGACATTAAATAAAGATTAAAAGTAGTGAAACAGGTTTCTTTAAAAACAAATCCTAAATTTTAACACAATAAATAAGCACTGTCAATTAGTGGAGTTGATCAGAATTTGCCGTGCCAACTGACTAAGGGTTTTTCCTCCTATCTAAGAAAAGAGGAATAGTCGAGGATTTCATTTGTACATTTTTTGTGCCTATTAGTACTGCAATTGGCGAGTAACTGCTACTTAAATATAGAAGATCCATATTTTTAATCAACTGGTTTTTATCAAGGCAGCTGTAAGTAAAAAATTTTTAAGTCTTTGGTATGATTTGGCCAAGGTTCAAACCCACGACCTCCTTCATCCGAGGCGGATGCTCTAACCACTAGGCCACCAGAGTGGTATTGGTTGTATTGGTGTCAATTCGTAAACTATTCTTTATGTCACAACCTGCACTGTCTGAAAGAATTTTTGGTGATAATCCAACTTCCCTTATTCTATGTATTTGCAATAATGTCTGTTTACTCTCTCTCTCTCTCTCTCGTACTGTTGTTTTCGTTTGTAAAATCTAAATATTGTCTTCTTTGTGTTCACCTTCTTCTCCATGGATGTTCATTCTCTTTTCTCCAATATGAGATCTCTCAGTAAAACGAAAGTTAGGGCTGAACATCAATTGGCCATTTCTATCTGGAAACCAAAACGTCCCATTAAGTTTAAAAATTCACATTTCGCCCCATATGTTCTGGGATTGGGGGCTGGGCGGGGATTTCTGCCTCTTTATTGAATAGATGAAACTTCCCTAAAGCTTTTGGAAATCCTAAAAGCCAAAATCTTTGCACCAAACCAGGGAACTGGAGGCAGGTACTAAATTTCATACGTAACTTCTCTAAAGACACTGCAATGCAAATACATTTCTTAACTATATGGGCAAATAGAATACATTTCTCACAAGTCTATGAAGACAACTATCAGCCAAACAAACACAGCAACTTTTCCCTCGATTAATTATTTAATATACCTATTTAGAGACAATTTGTCTCAGAGTTATTTAGATTTTTTTCAAGACATGCAGATTACTTGCCTCATCCAGATATACACCAGATAGAGTGAAAAGTGCTTTGCATGGAGCTTACAGGATGTGTGATAATGTGAAGTGAAATTACAGAACATTTATGCCATAACCACCACATTAAGGTTCGAAGCTCAGTGTGTGTGTATGTGTATATATATATATATATATATATATATATATATATATATATATATATATATATATATATCTCATTTTCTCATTTACCAGCACACTAATCAACCTTTTAGGGGTATACTTTTGGAAACACACATCCAGAAATAAACACTGTCTTCTTTATTTGGTCTAAAGACATTATTTCACAATCATAATTTCATATATACATATTGTGCTTCTAAAATGAAACCCAGTGATTTGTGCAGATATGTAAAGCACAGCTTGCCTAGCAAGTTAGTTTTCATGTTCCTCTTGTCCATGCTGCAATGCTGGAATCTTAATATCCATGCCTCCAGTTGGTCCTCTAGGTCTTCCTTTAATACTATGTTTAATGCAAAACATGCAACAGCTGTATTTTCTGTATTAATGCAAAACATCCAAAAGCTGTAATTTCTGGATTAATGCAAAACATGCAACAGCTATATTTTTGGGATTAATGCAAAACATGCAACAGCTATATTTTAGGATAAATGCAAAACATCTAAAGCTCTATTTTGAGAATAACGCAAAACATCTAACGGCTGTATTTTCTGGTTTAATGCAAAACATCCAACAGCTACAGGTTGCATATTTTGAAAAACTTGACTGCTCCGGTGGCCTACTGATTACAGCAACTGCCTCAGATGCAGTAGGTTGCAGGTTCAAACTCCGGCCAGGACATACCAATGACTTTATATAAATGGTACTAACAGCTGTCTTGCTAGGCACTTAGCATTAAGAGGTTAGTGTTAGGACTGGTTGACCTGGTGTCAAGATAATGTGACTGGGTGGGACATCATGCTACATGTCTGCAGCATGAAGCCTCAGTGCTAGACATCACTAGAAACTGCCACACTGCAGACATTGTAGCAATATGACTGAAAACTTGTTAAAGCTACTTTAAAAATCCAAATCACACACACACACACACACACACACACACACACACACACACACACACAAAACTTGTCCTAATTCTCAGCCAACTGCAAAAAGTGACACATGTACAAACATTGTGGCCAAAAATGACCTGAAACTGACACATGTGCAAATGTTGTTGCCAGAAATGACCTGAAACTGACACATGTACAAAAAGTGGACAAAAATGACCTGAAACTGACACGTACAGATGCTTTGGGCAAATATGACCTAAAACTGACCGATGAACAAACATTATGCGTAAAAATGACCTGACATTAACATATGTACAAACACTGCAGCAAAAAATGACCCGAAACTAATACAGAACAAACACATTGCCACATTTTAGTAAACATTCTAGTATATTTGTCAAAACTGTTATGTCACTAATATGCTGAATCAAGTGTATTAGAAAAAATTGGATGATATGCTATTATAAAACTTCTGCAGTCAATTAATTATTGTGAAAGACTGATAAATCACGTTAGCAGCATGCAATACAAAACTGACATGGCTGTCTAGTTTCTGATGGATATTACAGATATTTCAGCACGTCTAATGTGCGTCTGTCCAGTATCATCCAAGACTGTCCTTTTTGAATTGTTCACGTTATCTGCAACCACCATGGAACAAATATCTTAACTCGGTATGCTACATAAAACTTTCAAAATTACTCTTGATACTATGAAATGGACAAAGTGGCCCAATTTCTAACATCTGTTGGACACTGAGGATATTTTTGCAGAGCATCCATGATTTGTGTATTGTGTATCAAAAGAGACATTAGGCGATACTCCTTCTGAATCTTGGTACTTCCTCCTTCAACTGACTTTACAAGTTCGAGAGCCACCAGGTGCTCAAAAGCCTGAAATATACAAAAATTCAGCAACAACACTGTGCAAATACAAAAGTTCTTTGAAACATATTGTCTCAAGTGAGGAGAGTATAATAATAATAATAAATATTATAATATTTTATACAGTAATATAGAACACAAGGACAAATGACAAAATACAAAAAAATATAATGTGCATCATAGTGTAAAGAGTTGAATATGGTGTTCATCATGAGCAACATACCGGTAATTCCACATAATTGGTGGATAATATTATGATGTTACTACCTCTAAGTATATTATTCACCATTTGTGTGAGTCATCAAAAGCTGTCTAAGCCAAAAAGCCAAGAAAAGCCAAATAGGTATAATATGAAAGGTTTCTTGTAAATAATATATTACTATGGATACAAATTTTCCTACAGACTGATAGAAATAATCAACTTCATTAAGTATTTCATAAGCTGAACATACACAAACAAAATGGAATTCATCTCCTACGAAATAAACTTTATTTTTATGGCATAATTCACATTACCTATTATTGCTCTCAATCCTGTTATGCCCACCTGTCTCATTTTCAATGTATGCCCTTAGTAACTTCCAAGGAAAATATGATATTCCACATGAGAGGTATTTTCTGGTTCTAATTTGGTTCACACATGCTATAATACCCACATTTATGCAAATTGTTAATTTCTCTTTGTCCATTCTGGAATATTGAATCCTTAATTTTTTGCAAAAATAGGAGAAAAATTGTTTTTCATCTCCAACATCTTGATTTAGCCAGACATACCCACAACCGAAGTGAAACAGCATGTCTATAACTTTGGTAACCCAGTATTATGCATACACAGGTAAGGCTAAATCCTTAAATATGTCACGTCAATTTCAACACTGTCTCATATGTATACCATACCAGTTTTGTGAAAAGATGATTGACCAGTTATAAAGAAGAGTACTGTGAATGGCACAATTTACAAAGCCCTTTAGGCACAAGAAGGGTATTGTCTGAATCAATGACCTTCATCGTTTAGAATGACATTGTCTGAATCAATGACCTGGATCTCTTAGATGGCAATTGTCTGAACTTTGGTCAAGGCATGTGGCCTTGAACTAAACTTGTTGTGCAGAAACTATTTTCTCATTAGACTTGCCATGACCTTTGACCATTTAATTATCCCAATGCAAGCTGTCCACAAAGTTTGGTCAAGGAACTTGCTCTAAAACAAAAATTACTGTGCAAAATCAATTTTACTATGGGTGACCATGACCTTTGGTCGTTTGACCCCAAAATAAGATTTTCAAGACGGCCACTGACAGCCACACTGGTTGTCTGAGCATTACCATCTCGTTTAGGAATAACAAGACTGTAGGATGAATCAGTGTGTAGTTTCAAGGGAATTATCCTAGTACCGTAGTTTAGGAAGAGAATAAATAACTGACAGGTAGACATCAGAATATGGACAACAGACAATCCAATAAGCTTTTCTGGTCTATGACCAGTAGAGCTAAAAAACTAATCATGTACTGGACAGATAAAAAACAAAATGGATAAATGGACAGACATTGTGACTCCTTTCTTGCTTCAAAAATGTTCACTGTTCACTAGACATGAGGATGAATAGCAAAACTGAATAGCACAGCTTAAAACTGTCTTCAACTATCACTTACCTTTAGCACAACTGCCTTATCAAATACTTGCATGGATGAACGGCGCTGTGCAAATTTCTGATATTCTGCAAAGAGGACAGATTAAATTTTCGCTTATGTTGCTACAGCTTTTTAAGGGTGCTTTTAAAACATTACTGTCTATATTATATGAAGCAATGGGAGATCAGTGTCTCTCCCAGGGAAACAGAGGCAGCTGACTCAAGCTTACCTGGGTAAGTATTGAGCATGAGACTGATGGATTACAAATCTGATGCCCTACTTAGTGAGCTACCTTGGCTATTACTCTGTGTGTGTGTGTGTGTGTGTGTGTGTGAGCATACTTTATTTTCATTCTCTTGTTTGCGTTATTCCCTCTGTCTCCAGTATGCATATTTGCATTTAGCACTGGTTTTAAGCAATACTTTATTTTCATGTAGAAAAGTTTCTGAGTTACATATATATTATAAACACATTTGGTAAATGCTTAAAAATTATCATATTCATATGCTGTGTTTTGGACATATGACGTTAAAGAGAACAAAAGAAATTGTACATTGCAATGAATTTTAACTATGTAACTAGTTAACATTATTGTAAATGCAAGTTAGTTGAAATGCTTAATCAACCACCCTTAATCAAGAATTATTTTGTTTTACTTTCTTAAAGTTAAACATAAAATGGCACTTTAAATGATTTCTAAACTTCTTTAAAACAACCCCTGTACTATGTACATGAGAGCTAATGCACACATGTCTTCAGATCATACTGTTTGTCTTAATTTCTTTGTTGCTGAATTTCTTTGTTGCTGATAAAACATTACTGTAACTATTCACAGGCAACATAATGAAGCATTAAAGCTGGCATATGAATGAACTAAATCCTGCTTTCCCATCAAATCGACCCAGCCAAAATGCAAGTGCATCTCTTTTTAGAAAGAGAGGTTTTCTCAATGTAACCACTCACTTTCAAGCTTCGTTACACCCCATTGATACGTTTGCAAATGTAATGTTTTATTATTTGTTTTCATACTTGTAGTAAAGTTAGGCATTGCTTAAATAGCATTTGCTTCACTGCATTTTTTTTATTTTCACAAAAATGAGTGAAGTCAGAAAACAACTTTGACCTTAACAGTTACAGCGCTTCTTGAATTCCACAACATAGTACTGTCCCATACATTTCTGACCTACATAATTGCATTTTAAATCTAAATTTTCAACAGCATAATACTTTGACTTTGATATGAATTATATAGTTTCCTGTATATACCTGCCCAAATGGTTTGTGAAAACAGTCAATCAAATAAAGTGGTACTTCCCAGTCACAGTGATGTCCGCCATTATTTCCACATGACAGATTCACTTATGGTTTTAAATTGATTTTTGGAAGAAAATCATGTACATGTGGCAGCTAAAATATTCATTTCACCCATTCTATTCTTAAAATACAAATTGCTTTTTACATACTTTTGTTGAAGTTTTGAAACACAAGTTTGTATGTTTTTATCATTAAACAATAACTTGAAATTGAGCAGTAATAGCTAATAACTTACTCTGGAAAGCGATAATAGTCAATCAGCTATCTGGAAAGCGATAATAGTCAATCAGCTATCAAAACACATGTCTATGAATGTTCAAGAATTGGTATCAACACCAGCTATCAGACGGCTTGCTGCGAACATTTCTTGAGCTACAACACAACATTGAAACTAACCTGGCTAAGCAAGGGAGTGTCTAATAAAGCTATGGTCACTCAATGTACATCTAAAGAAAAATCACATGGTGAAGCCATATTCACTTTCCTAATAGAAGGTGGTGACGTTTGCATTGTTTGGTGACTTAGTTGCCAACTTTGCTGGTAGCATGACCTGTGTGTGTGTGTGTGTGTGTGTGTGTGTGTGTGTTTAACCACATATCATGAGGACTCATCCCCGCCATTTCTTACTGTATTTTGTTGCTAGAGATTAACAAAGCTACTTTTATTTGATAAATCAACACCAATATTATAATCCAGAAATAAAATATTAGCTTTAATACATGTGTTTGTTTTATCTGAACACTTTGACAAAAAGAATCATAAAGAATTCTATTGTTTCAATGCACACATATTGATAAGGTATCCAGTAGCTGTAATTTCCACTCATTGCCTGCAACATGGTTCATACAGAACTTAGGGAGCAAATTTCAAGGACTATTGAAGGACAAAACTATCATTTTCAAGGACTCTTAACAACAGATTTACCTCTGAAGCAGCAAAAACTTGCTGTACAGGAATCCTGCTAGCTGTACAGGAATCCTGCTAGCTGTACAGGAATCCTGCTAGCTGCATTCATCTTTAAAGAACTGTTCAGGTTGAATCATATATAAAGTAACTGTTCAAGTAAACAAAGTAACTGTAACACATTTACAGAGGTATGTAGCATGTTAACAGTGGTATAAAAACACATCTACAAGTCATACAGAAGTTACTGTGCTTCTCACATTTGCTGTAGGATTAAAGTGCCTTCTGACAGCTGCATCACATCGCTTTAAACCAGTCTTGTGCCTCTTGGATTCTTATTACACCATAGCATGTTAAACACATTTTTCCTGGAGGCATACTTGACCAACTTTCAATGAGGTAAATGCATTTATGGTTGATTTGTCATTGCCACATGAGGTAATTTATCCCATATCAGAACAAGGCTGTACTTAAGTACTCTGTAATAATCGGGAATACTCATAAATGGTACTATAATAGATTCTGACAGGCAACATCAATGTTTTTTTCAACATCCAGTTTAAAAAATAGAGTAGTCATGCATTTCATCCACTTTATTATATTTTATCAGCTGTGTGCCAGTCCAGTACCAATCAATTAACGTTTCATCAAACCATAAGTTAAGCAAAGGGAAATAAATAAGCAAAGGGAAATAAATAAGAAAATTGAAATAAACGCAAGAAATGAAAACCTTAAAAAATAAATGTTTTGTCTGCTGTATTTTCCTATGGGGTTTTTTTCTGCTATCTTCACTAATTTCCAATGCAACTACCACTTTATTCAAACCAATTTTTCCTAGTAAAATGTTTCTTAAATAATACTTAATACCCAATCATAATACCTTAGGAGAACTACTACTACCTCGCAAATCCAGCCATCCTAGATAGTACTTTTAGCTAAGGGAGCTAAAAGTTGTCTGCTGACCTATGTGGTGGTCAGGTAGAATGATCTTCCCTTAGGCAGAAGACTAAAATGGAAAAGCCTAAAAAAAATACCTCAATTACTACTAGGGTGGAAGGCATGCTCTCTATGAATGCAGTGGAGGAGAGGATGGGAGAGTTTATGTGTATTATGATTGGGTAAGTAATCTTGTCGAAACAGTTTACTAGCAAAAATTGGTTTCTTCTTCAAAAACATTACCCAATCTTAATACCTTAGGAGAATAGGTAAGAGGGGGAGGGAGGTACATCCCCTTATCCCAGAGATATTGCCTCCAGCCCCCGAAGGTATGTGAGACAGCTTCTACGTAACCTGACTGGAGGGGACTCCATCAGTCGCATACATGCCAACCCTTGGCGAAGAAAAAGTGTAATCCAAGTTTACAAAAAAGAGTAATCTGAGCAGTAAAGAGTAATCCACATATAACATGCTAAAAATTCAATGAACATATTTATAAAATGATTTATTTACCCCTATGGTCTTTTAACATCATTTACTGATTCAAGTTTTCATATGTAGCAAGTTTAGCTTTAGAAAGTAACGTCATGCTGCAGTTCAAAACACACTGTATCAGCTGAGACCATGAATACCTGCACATCAGAAGAGCATTAATTACTGGGTTACTGAGCCTGGATCTGAATTCAGTTTTATTTTGTTAACAATAATAAATAATCTCTCTCAGTCAGCATCAGAATGGTAAAGAACCAATATTCCTTTCATAACCTGACAATGAAGAGGAAATTTATATCTTCCCGTGACGGGGTCTTTTGGCTTGGAAATATGGTGCCATTGCACATCAACTCTGAAAGCATGAAGTACACTGACAGGTAGAATGCCAAGTTGATACTTCAGGAATTCTCCTTCCAGATGATCCAAGGTAGACAAGGTGGCAATAGAAAGGGATATCTCTTAACAAAGAATCTTACACTTTTAAAGCTTTTTGATTGTCTCTCATTTACATCAGCCACTGAGCATATAAAAGCAGTTCATCTCCATATGGGAATTTCTGAAGCATGTAATCACTGGCTGTAGCATAATAATCTCTTACAAGGTGCATCAAAAATAACAGGGTCAACCTGTTATGTGCACTGATGGAGACATTTTCAAAATATAGGATGCAACTCCTTAATGAATTCCAGTCATCACTAATGCATTAGCAGCTAAAAACCCCATACAGTTCTGCCATCTTATATCATGTTTCTTCAAAACATTATCAAGCAAATCAAAAATGTTTTCTCCAGTAGAATCTACTGTTAGTTCTGGTAACCAAAGAAGAACACTCACGACTTTGCCCTTTTCGTTTTCAAAGTATCTGGGACTGACTGGTTACAAGTTTCTCTCATCATAATCACTAATCCCATCTGAGGCAATACTAAATGGCCCAATTTTAATTGCTTCTGCTATTTTACATGAAATATCTTCAGCTTAAATAAGAACAATATTAGATGATTTTGTTCCTGCACATTTATATTTTTCTGCAATTCTGAAATCAGGAAACATTCGTTTGAACAAAGGACCAACATGGTCTGCTACTGTTAAGGGTAGTCCATGTTGTATTAAGAACTCGGTAAACAACACCTCTGCATTTATAACATTCGTGTCTGCACCTGAGTTCTGCTGTAAAAAAGAAGCTGCCTTAGTATTGGGAGTTAGTAAGATGAACTAATTCAATGTGTTTCTTTGTTTTCAAGTGATTTTCCACATCAACTTTACCACCAGAACCAATATTAAAATCCTTTCCACACAGCCTGCAATGGTTGCAGTGCTGGCCTAGAATGGAACGTTGTATTATGTCATTCATGTATTCATCTTGGAATCTTTGGAGGGTTAGGTTTTTTGTCTTTTTCTGATCCATCTATGAAATTATCTGAAAAACATTTTTGCTCTGTCAAACACATCAACTAGAATCTATCTGACAACTTTTAGCACCAAATATTAAATCCTTTCCACACAGCCTGCAATGGGCATGATGCTGCCCTAGAATGGAATGATGTATTATGTCATTCATGTATTCATCTTTGGAGGATTCTTTTTTGTTTGTCTTTTTCTAATCCATCTGTAAAATTATTTGCAAACATTTTTTGCTCTAACACATGCAGTGACTGGAATAAATCTGACTTGACTTTTAGCACCAAATACCTACAGACAGGTTCTGTAGCAAATATGAATTAGAACAAAGAATCTGAGAGTAAAGATTCAAAATTAGAAAACCGGTCTGTTTTCTCTGAACTAAGAGTTACAGCTGCTGTAAATAGAACATAATGATAGTGTAAGGAAAGTACACACAGGTCTATTGTACTCCTGTACAAACGCCATTAGAAATTACCTATACTACGCTATAGATTGGTTCTCTAACAAACATGAATCTGAGGTCAAAGGTTTGAAAGCAGAAACCAGCGTGTTTCTTGGAAATAGGACAGCTGCTATAAACAGAACATGTTAATACTGTTAGGAAAGTGCATGTAAGTCAACAGACAAGCATACACTTATGTCATAGTTAGGTAGAAGCCATCTTTTCTAGAATATGATCTGTGGGATGTCAATAAAAATGAGAAACAATTTACTGATGGGGGGGGAGGGGGATATACTGAAAACAACTAATTCATAAACAGTCAAGCGTAAGGTGTAATTTAGTGAAAAACAGCATAATGATTACGCTATAAAAGTAAGGGTTGGCATGAATGCTGTTGGAGCATGGCTTTAAAATGGACACCCCCAAAATCCAGCGGGAGCTGTGAACCCGTGTCTTAAGAAGCTGTCAATTGATTTGGAAGGGTGACCTGTTGAGCTGCGTACATAGGTCCTACCAGGTCTATTTGGAAACTCTGGGATGACAGATCTTAGAGATAAAAGCTAGAAAATGTTGACTTTGACCTCCATCCCACAGCCTGAACGAGGTTGGTTAGCAAACAGTTCCGATCTGGTGCTAAGTTGGTGGCAACTGCTCAAACCTCATGAGCTCAAGTGAAGTGTGTAGTAAGTTCTTTTGAGCTTGGGTTATTCCCTATATTCTGAGCGAATAACCCCCTTACTCCAGAATGATATTGTCTGTTCTGCTAGATCCTCCTGTCCTTTTATGAGGAATAGAAAGAGGTGTGATCTCCCTCAACATAATAATTCATTTCTACTAAGGTACCACATGAAAGCTCAGACTGGGTCTTGTAAGTGGCCTTCTGTTGATATGTCCAGATGAGACAGAGGTTTCACAACAAAAGTCTGATTACACATGGAAGGGAGATGGTTCTTGGCAATGAAAGAAATGTCATCATTCAGGCCTGCTGCCGCTAAAACTATGAGGAAGCAGGTCTTGAAGGAAAAGGAGTGCCAGAGATGCCCTTGGAAGTGGTTCAAAAGGTATCTTGTCCAGCAAGTTTAATACCCAAGACAGGTTCTGCATTGCGCATAGGGTTAATATATTTAGCAATGTATGCAAAGAGTCAGTTAAAAGGTTGGATAAGTCCTGGGTTTGTCTGACATCTACTCTCTCATGATGACAAAAGGTGTCAGCGATCATACAGCAGTAATCTTTGACTGTACTTGGTGCTAACTTTCTCTCTTTGAAAGAGCCAGAGGAGGAAATCAGCTATGTGGTCTAGATGCCTTGAGAGGCAGGATATATTTGTTTGCACACCACTGGGTGAAAATGTGCCATTTGACTTCATATGCTTTCTGAGCGGAGGGCCATCGCGCCTGACTGATTCTCTCCATGAATGGTTGTGAGAATTGTTCAAATCTGTGGTCCTGTTTGATATGATCCAGACATGCATGTTCTGGAGCTACAGACAAGGATGAATTAAGTGCTGTCATGGTTGTATGAGTAGATGATGGAAAACCTGAATTTTCTGTGGGGTTTCAGATTAAAAATTGATGAGGTCATTGATCCACAACTCCTCCCATCAGAGTAGTGTGATAAGGATGAAGTGACAGGCTGATTCTCTTCTTTTCAGTATCACTTTTGGAATCAGAGGTGTTTGAGGGTAGGTGTTTACATTCAGGTTGGTCCAATCCATCAATTGGGCATGAGCTTTTGGGTCCAGGACAGAAGATACAAAGGATGGGAGTTTGGCATTCCACCTTGTCTCAAACAGGCCCACCAACAGTCAGTCCCACCGGGTACAAATCTGAATGAGAACTGAGGCTCATAGCCTTCTGTACTTGCATAGGTATTGAATGTAATCTGAAGTGGTTGGACAAATTCCGCAGATGGTGCCTCAGTTGGGTGCAGATGGTGAGAGGATGGTCCAATGGGCAAACCTGAGGACTCCAGTCATGCAGAGGAAACAGTAACAATGGACACATAAAAAGGCGATCTAGGACCATGAGGTCCGGTGCTGCTCTGAGCAAGCCTAGCAAGTGAAGGGATTCCCATGTGGACAGAATTTCCTTGAAAGTAAGGTGCTATCATTGGTCATATTTCAATGCCTGATCCTGAGGGAGACGAAATATGTTGCCTGTGTATTGAACTCAATTCCTAGGTTAACAAATCATTGAGATGGTACCAGGTTGGCTTTTTCCTTGTTGATGAGAAGTCCAGATTAGTAACAAGGGTTATTATGTCTTGTTAGATCTAACTAACTGATGTTGCTTCAGGATGTCGTCCAGGTAACTTGATGTTGCTGCCACAGAAATGGTCTGGACATGCAGCATTGCTCGATTCATCTGATAAGCAAAGACCAAGGGGCTGATGCTGAACCCCAATGGGAGTGCCCTGAATTGGTATATGATGTTGTAGGCAAATCACAGGAACATCCTGGAAGCCTTGTGAATACAGACAGGAAGGCATGCTCCTTCTAAGTCCACAGTGATGGCAACATCTCCCTCGTGGATAGTGTTCAAATTGCACTGTGGTGTTTTCAGTGGGAACCACGGGGCATAGATGAATGGATTGAAAGAGATTAGGCCGATGACCAGATGTATAGTGTCATTTGCCACTGTGACCAAGAAAAGTTGTGGAATGAACAACAGAACCCTCTCGGTGCTATATCCGCTTGGTATGCAAGAAAACCCTGACTTTTAATGCATGGAACTTTGATAGGTCAGCTTTCAGAGATTCGTGTCCTGAATGGCCCTTGGTCCTTTTGTTGATTTCCCATACTATCCTTGTATCGACACTGCAGTTGTAGTAGGGAGGGAAATATGCCTCCTTGATGACATGTTTGTGGACTTCAACCATTGGGATGTTAAACAGAAGGTTAAAGGATAAAGGCAGTGCTTTTAGCTTGGCCATATAATGGTCCTTCAGGAAAGTGCAGGCAGAGGGCACTGAGTTTTGCATTCTGCCAATTGGACTGCAGCTGTGGTTATGGCAATGGCCAAAGTGTGTTGAGCGTCTCTGCTCATTACTCAGGCCATTCCTGAGACTGACTCACATGCATGCCTAAGGTGTTCGGACTGGGAGAAGATAAGCTATGTTCTATTGATTGGAAGACAGCCAGAGAAGACTCAAGTCCAACAAGGAAGTCATGGCAACGATATTACTCAGTAACTGCCAAGTGCCAACAAAGGCCATCCAATCCATACATATGGAGTGTGGTTGCGCGATCCCCACTGTGACAATATAACTTTCAACAACTGGGGTTCTGAATGAAAGACTGGGGGGGGGGGGCAAAGGTACAACTGCCGACGAAATGATGATGAAGGGGAGTCAGAACATTTGTAACTCTCCCAGACTGTGAAAATAAGTGAAGTCAGAATCTTCCATTCAGTCTTAAGACCAACAGATGCTGGATCTCTGGTGCATGTTGTTGATGGAGTGGGAGGAGAAGGACAAAGCTTCAGGGTGAAAAACTTCCTCAACAGCGGCTCAGAAGGCTGAATCTTCTCATGCCATTGAATAGTGTAGAATAGATGATGGTACTGGAGAATAAGCAATATCTTGGTTGGGTGAGGTGAGGCTAAGGTTCTCTGTAATGCTTGAGGCTTAGCTGGCAAAGGGTGATGAGGTCTGTCGCTCACTAAACCTGTAGAACGCCCTGAATTAGAAACCGTGACTTGCAAGACAGTCGCTGAGTAAATAGGCTCTTCTCGTGGCAGAGTGTAGAGAAATTGTGAAGCGGCATCTATGGAGGTGTGAGGAACTGCTCGTAGCATTGTGCCAAATGAGTGTCTCAAGAATTAGACTGTTCCCTGCACATGTCTGCAAAATCAGGTTCAACGTACTGGAAGCCAGGCTGTAATTGATTGAGCCTGTAATACTGATGTTTGGCCCTTCATGATCCCTAGCATATGGCCTAGGAAGGATATCATTAGATCATTCGTTAGGATGGTTATGGTATATTTGATCCATGTAACCTGTCTTTATGTTTGCTGAATGAGAGGGAACTTGGCTGTTTGTTACCTCTGTCCCTCACTATTCCGTTTCAGAATAAAGTTGGCCCACAAAAGAAGCAAAGTAGAGGGAGTTCCAAATATGCCAAGTCCTGTCATGGTGACTTGGGTGCCAGAACTGTTTCCAAGCGTGTCAATGTCTGGTGCCTCATGGCTTAAACGGTAGCCAAATTATCTCCCTTGTCTCAAAGATTCATCATGAGGAAAAACTCAGCATACCAAATAACGTCTTTGTTCTGAATTGTGTTGTCTGCGCATTGCCCATGGTTCTAATCTGTAAGACAAAATACAGCAAAACGTATAAAACTGTAGCCCAGCATCTGTTTTTAGAACACAATGTCCACACAGAGCTAACGCATGAAAAGGTTGATCCAGAAATTGATAACAGACAGTCTAATAAAGCAATGAAGCATACAGGTAAAATATAATGACAATACAACCTGCACACAGGAGAAGTTATAACCTTGTCGGTCTGCACATGATGTTTGAATACCATGTAGGTGCAGAGCTATACCCAAATGAAGGTTACCTGGGAAAAAAGTGATAGTAGATGATCTCAATATAATGCTACTGTAAGGAAGGTCAAGGATGGCCTGTACAAGTATAATTATTGAAGCATGTCAGGCCAAAGTTAAGGATACTGTAGTAAATGAAACTGACCTGCATTTACCAGAAAAGACAATATATATATATATATATATATATATATAAAGAATACAAGTCATATGGCGAATAACAGCCCTTTCATGTGCACTGGATCCACCAAGGGATCACGTGTGTCAGGGATTGATTAAGATAAATGCAATAAACTGACGACAAATAAAACAGAAAAACTGTAGTGTTGCAAAACTTTACACTGCTGTTTCTACAGGAATTAAACCTTTAAATTTATTATGTTTCAACTAGTCTGTTTCAAATTTGCGGATACTGGAAAACAGTTTTTGTATTTTATTTGTCTGTCTTGTCTATGTTTTGTATATGCCTTTGAAAAAGACTCATTAAGAGTCGAAAGCGCTCAGGCTAGTTAGATACTAGTTTTGCACTGTCCGTTGTCAGTTTAGTGCACATATATATATATATATATATATATATATATATGCATAAAGACATATAAATAATGTAGTCCAAGCCTAACCTGTGAATTAGGAAAGGCTACCCATGTGAGCAACTAAGTGCTCTTTAAATATGATGAAATATTTATGCAGATAAACATGGCTCAAATGTCGTCTATAGAAACATGCATGTACAGGATGTGACTGAATAAACCATGTATAGAGTGCTGACCTGCACTTGTCTGACAGGAGTGGAAGAAATAACAGAAAGGTACACGAGTGTCTACATTACATACAAAAAACCTTCACAGAAAAGGGAACTGAGGCACTGTATTAGACACATACATTGTAGGTGTGACAATATATATTATGAGGCAATACTTGTAAACACTAAAGTTGATGCCCAGACACTACAGATGCCTTGGAGTAGAAACTCACCAATATCTACCCATTTACAATTGAATTACACATATATAGGAGTTAAATAAGTGCTGGAGACTTGCAAGTATAAAATAATTATAGCCTGACCTGAATGTAAAGTTGTTTAGGCTCCCCATGCAAGTATCTAAATATGTGACGATGACAGTGTTAGCAACTTGTAAAGGCAGAACTTTGTTGTGATAGAAAAAGTTGGAAAAATAGATGGAGTATACATTCCCTAGAAGTGAGAAACTGTAGTGGTATATCTTCCATGTAGATTCTGGCTTTTGTGAGGTCTCTTGTGATGAGAGCATGCTTCTAGGCATAAGTGGAAGTAGTAACTGAGGTACTTTTACGCCTTGCAGCCAAGTCTTATTCCTAAGATGAGATCACTCTGCCTGACTACCACATGGGTCAGCATACAACTTTTAGCTCCCTTTAGCTAAAGTACTATCTGGGAGGGCTGAATTTGCGAGGTAGTAATAGTTCTCCAAAGGTAATAAGATTGGGTAATATATCTGAAGAAGAAATTCATGTACTTTTCAAGTACTAATAAAGATTTTCAAGGACTACTCAAGGAATTTATTTAAGTACTTTTTCAAATCTGTGAAAAATCTGTTCACTCGACATCTGAGATAAGGATAGAGAGAAGAGAAAAAAAGCACTAGGTGTTCCAACACCAATAATACTGAAAATAAAAGAAACACTAATAAAAAAAATATATGAAAATTAAATTTACTACTTATTCAAATCAATCCTTCATTTGAGCACAACTGTTGCTGAAAAATGTAAATCCTCCCAAAAGCACATTTACTTATATCCATGTATGTTTATTCAATAAGAATGACTAGTATGTAAAATACTATTGCTTGAAGCACTATTATTAAAAAAACGTAAGTTTATACGCTAATCACAGCAGAATAAGAAGCTTACACGTTACTGGTTTTCAGACAAAGCCACTGTATCAATGTTGTGTCAATCAAATTTCATGGTAAATGCTTGCATGTAAATAATCTCTAATTGCGGCCTTCTCAAAACCACTGATATTTACATCCAATCTCTTTCGCTTATTGTTGCAAGCTGGCTTGATTAATGATGGTCACCACTGACAGCCTCCTTTTCTGAGATGGCTTCCATGACCTGTTTAGCATATGAAGCTGTAGAACTGTGATCTTAATTCTTTCAACTCTTTGTTTTTTGTCAAGTCTAATGGGTGAAGTTGGCTTGTGCATGAGGCATGCACAAAAAAGGAGTGATTCCACTGTTTTTCAATATGGTTAACATCCTCACACTTTGGTGGCATCTGCCTTCTTTAATGTTGAACACTTAAATGAAAATACTACATGAATGACTGATCTGGCCAGGTGTTTTATTTGTGCTCATATAGGTGGTAGTATTGTTTTAGTGTTGTTGGCTGCATAGGCATCCATTGATGTAAATCACTCTAGCAAAAACACTAAGTATTGAACTTGTCAGGTCTTTGATTTGTGCTCCTACATTTGGTAGTTTTGTTTTAAACATTCAAAGGAATGCCATTTGCATTGGCATAGTTTTATTCTTTTATATTCTTCACTTTCGGTAGTTGTAGAGGTCATGCATGAAATTAAATAACATCCAACATACAAACTTTGACAGGCAAACAGACAAATTTAAGTGCCCTTGAAAACGACTTTTGTTAACAAGACTGAAACTTGAGCACCACAAAAAAATCGATGATACAACAGTGTAATAAAATATATGTTATAGACATAAGATAATTTCAAACAACTCTTGAATTATGGTCAAATTCTGTTAAATCGTATCCAAGTCTTTCAAAAGATCTCAGAATTTCTGATTTCACATGAAAAAAAGTCTCACAATGTGAATGTCAGGAAACTTCAAAAGAACAAATTCCTCTGTCAATGGACACTAGTAAAGTATGCACTTATTCACCTTTGCTATTCAAGAGATACGCATGTTCATACATGAGTAGCACAAATACCAATGTAACAAGGCTACATAATGAACATAATACTTTTTACAATTTGGTTCCAAATCATGCACTGTTTGGTATTTGGACTTGAAGAGTGTTGTTATTTTGGGGTTTTAAACACCATTTCTCAGCACAAGATAAGCTATACATGGCAGCCAGTTTAACTGATGGAAGAAGAACCCAGTAAAACCTCAGTAAGAGCCACCAACCGATGGAAAACTACTTGCAACTATATGAAATACGTAGATTTGGCACAGCCTAAGACTCGAGCCCATGTGAATGAGAAGTGAGATGGCAGTGATGGGTAAAGGTGAGTGCTTCAGACCACTCGGCCACCAGAAGCCCCTAAAGATCTGAAAATGACACTGACTCCCACTTGTACAAAGAGTATTCCATAATTTTAACATCATCTTCAATATTAATTTTTTCAATTTAAATTCCATGAAAATAATCCCCTATTTTCTCAAGTGTTTCTCATTAACTATAGCAGTATTCTAATTTCAGATCTTAAGACTTGCACTGTAATTGTGTACCAAATTGGCTATAAATGTTCTTGAACTTATGGCAATAATTTATCTCTACATA
>JAECUM010042303.1:0-15580 GCA_016617855.1 Megalonaias nervosa
ATATATATATATATATATATATATATATATATATATATATATCCATGTCCAGAAATGATATGGTAAAACGAGGAAAAGGCGAAGAAAATCTACAAGATCTTACTTTTTTTATGAATAGCAGCTAGTGCGACAAATGCAATAATTAACACTGTCGCGCACACATTAACACATTTCAGCTCTTACTCTTGGTTACAATATGATTGTTGGGGTTATTTATAATGTTAATAGATTCAACATCAGACATGAGATCTGAAGATATCATAAGTTGTTTTGGTAACTCATTTAAAGATTGATAATCTGATAACACAGACTTTGCTACCAGATAAATAATCAAGCAAATAAATGAGTGTTAGCGATCCTACGATAGTACTGATAAAAATTAAGAGAAAAAAATCGTGGGAGCAGTGAACAAAAGCGAACGCGCTCTAGCGAAAGAGAACAAGGTGTATTCAATTTCGACTGAAGAATGCAAATAAATTCACCAAAGAGAAGAAGTTATGAACCCAATAATTAAAGAAATAAAAGTTTCAGTGAGCAAAGAAATCATGGTAAAGAATCTAAGAAAACTGGAAAAGAAAGAAATAAGCCTTAGTTAGACGAAGATAGATAGATAGATAGATAGATAGATAGATAGATAGATAGATAGATAGATAGATAGATAGATAGATAGATAGATAGATAGATAGATAGATAGATAGATAGATAGATAGGACTGATAGATAGACGCAGTCCATCCCACATTTCCTTTTTCATGAGTACATACTACATTTCTATGGTACATATTAGTCCAGATAATGTTATACTGCACATACATAAACTGTTTGTATCTCAGTAACATTGTTATGTATATTTAATTTGTTTTGTTTGCTAGTTATTTTTATTCATTTTTTGTTATTTGCTTGACTTTGTTCAAAATCAAGTTCATTTTCTACCTGACCTTAATCATTGATTTTGATTTTCCAGAACATTGGAAATTTCCCATGAAGTGCCGGATCTACCTGTTGTTTACCACATGTTTTAATGATCATTTGTAAACAACATAATACATAGTTAATTTTTGTCCATGATTGTAGATTATATTTTAAGATTTTACCACAGGACATATCTTTTCCTTTGGGAAAACACCCCATCGTCTACCTGTTTTTGACAGGCATCTTCGCAAGCCAGGTTTCCGATATGCTAACCTATCTATATCTTGATGGATCGATCCGATATTTCAGTGCTTTGCACTATCGACATCTATTGGATTTCACAAGTTGCATCCCTAAGTATGTAATGCCAACTAGCCAATAGAATAACGTGCAGCAAAGGTGCACTGTAAATTACCCGAAAATGGGGAGGCAGCCGACGGGGGTGGGGTGTGGGCGCTCGACAGATGTTATGAACTTCTGAGAGAGTGCCATGTGTAAGAAGAAGTTGTTTGCATTTGCAACATGCACAGTGGAGAGAGTGTTGACGTACCTTTATGTTACTTTTATGAACTGTGGCTGAAATTTCTTTGGATATTGTACTTGTGGAATTTTACCTGATCGGAATACACATTTATCCAAAATGACTGCTACAATGTGCTCGAAATAAATCAGCCTGAATTAGTCTAAAGTACACTATCTTTAGCATTTATTAAAATATATAAAACGAATTTTGCCAAATTAGTCAATACTAGTTTCTAAAAGTGCGATAAATGAATTGCCAAATACATAAATGTTAAAAAAAGAAGTTTTGGTTCTTTGTTTTACAATTTACCTCTGAAGTCCATAAGGTCAATATGACCAGCTGAGTTAGCACTGTTTTTATAGGGATACATCTGAAGAAAGGCCAAGCTGTATACTCTATAACCTATATTACACCCATCAACCATACAATACAATAAAGGGAAAACAAAGTTCTTTCAACAATACTAAAGATATACAATGTCTTTTTTTTTTAAATAGCCAGTATAACCAGTGAGGACAACCGGTGAAGTTCTTGTTTCTCTAAAATTTAAATATGCAAAATACGAAACTGCTGAGCGCCACCTAGGTCGCCATGCTGTTGACAGTGATAACGATGAATGTGAGATCGATTTTGATTGGATGAAGTGCATCCGATGAGATTCACACACCCGAATTACAGAAATCACGGATCGATCCGCCAAGGTATAGATAGGTTAGCATATCGGAACCTTGGCTAGAGAAGATGGTTCATCACGTTTATTTGCTACAATTTAAGTAAACGGATCAGTCCTTGTTTACAAATTTGATGGAAAGTTCCATTGTGAAATGACCTAGATCCGGAGCATTCTGTAGTGTCATGAGTCAGGTGACAGTCTGTATATAGTAGTAAAGTAATAGGCAGATCCTAAACCAAAAGCGGATTCTAGACCAGAGACACACACACCCCTTCAAAATAAATATATTCTGACATTTTTTTCACCACCTCTCCTCAAAAAAAACATCCTCATCCAAATTTCAGTATATATAGAGACGGATCCTAAACCAAACCGATAAAACTTTCTATTTTGTAATTTTATTAAGGAGTCATTTTCAGCTCAAAATAAGACTAAAAAAGTGGCCAGAAATTTTTTTTTCGATCTTGGAGAGGAGACACCACCCTTTTCAATTTTGTCGGAGAAAGCTATACAGTGTATGTAAATGAGGGTTTTCCTATCTCATGAATCCCCTACCCCTCCAAATATATATCAGAAAATGCTTTCACTTACCTGTTCGCATATAAATCCGCTTGCATAATGACCACTAAGAAAATTCTGATGCCTTTTATACTGCTATTCTGGAAATTCCGCGTAGGCGTTTTCTGGAAAATACCTGATTCCAGAACATTCTAAAAAATCACATGATTATGAGTCATTCTAAAAAATCACATGATTATGAGTCATTCTAAAAAATCACATGATTATGAGTCATTTTGCGTAGGCGTTTTCTGGAAAATATATGATTCCAGAACATTCTAAAAAAATCACATAATTATGAGTCATTCTTAAAAAAATCACATGATTATGAGTAATTTTGCGTAGGCGTTATAGCAGTATAAAAGGCATCAGAATTTTCTTAGTGGTCATTATGCAAGCGGATTTATATGCGAACAGGTAAGTGAAAGCATTTTTCTTGAACTTAGTGTTACAGACTAAAAAATAGTTATCCTCGCTATTTCTGCACCACGTATATATTTTTATCATGATTATTTGTTTTAAGTTATTACTAAATAGACTGTAATGTGTGAATCTAAAATAAATCTCACGTACGTTTCAACTGAATAAACACATGTTTAGAAATTATTATGCTGAATAAAATGCAGTGAAAATTCATTGTAACTTCTACAAGAGATAAGATCTAAAATATCTGCCGGATGTTGTTGTGTGAAACAGCTGTTGCATGATCTATTGTGTACATTGTATAGCTGGAAATCAATAACTTACTGGAATTTGCACAGCTATATAACTACCTGGAATTTACGTAAGATAATGTACAGGAGAGTTAAAAGGTGTAAAATATCATTTTCTGTTACAAATTATACTTGATTCACACTGACCACAGACAAATAACTTACTGACAAAAGAATCGCGACGGTTATGTAATGTTACGCAATTTACTCTACGAATTATCTCCCTGAAAATACGATGAAGACAGAAAGAGTTATCTCCCTTAAAATACAAGGAAGACAGTATTATCTCCCTTCTAAAAGAACACAGTTATATTTTCAATCATTAATTAAATAAATAAAATTTAATATAAAATATGAGACAGAAACAAGAAATAACAAACAATAATTGGCCGTTTCCTTTAAACAGTTATAGAATATTTGGTTTTAACAAAGAATATCTTTCAGAAAATTATATAATAGCTCAAGGAAGACATAAATATGGAAATTCTATGTTCACAAGTATAAAAACGATGGGATTTAATCTGAGCAAAAAACAAATAACTGAATTTGATTCGATAAAATTAGCAGCTGATATGCTTAAAGTTAATTCTGGAAAAATTGTAAAAAATCATATTTTTCAAACATATGATGGCTCGTACTAGATTGCTTTTGTCGTTAGAACTGAAAAAGACCAATAAAAAATAAATGACTGGCTGACTGATGTATTTGAACATGCGATAAAAAAAAAAAATCTGCCTAGAAAATACTTGTATTTTCCAGAGAAGCATAATGCCTAAGTGCTAAAGTATTAATTCCGTCTTTACAAAATCTTTTATCATCAAAATTACTTAGTCCACGTTTAATAATCGTATCAGTTTCAAGTCTGTGATGATTTGATCTAATGACATTTGTCTTAATAAAACTGACATTATTATTTAGTGCTGATTTAAAATCATTAAAATTCATCATCTTTTTCACATATCCTCGAGGAATACCTTTCGCTTTCTTTGTCAATTTATTATCGTCGAGAATAACGGCATATATTTTACTTCGAAGTCCAACAAACTCTCTCACCGGAACAAACATAAACTCATCTTTCATTTTACCAATAACTTTTTTATTCACATCATCATGAACTTCACTACTCGCTGGATAATCTGATCAATCAAATAAATTTTTATTGTTATAAATATCCTCATAGACATCTTCACATCTTATATTATAAACTAGCGAATCTGTATCAGTAAATAGCAACTCCGAATCTGACCACTGCTTTTTGGTAAATTATAGTGAAAGTCGTACATCAGCCACTTTGATATATCAAGTACAGCTGCACCAACATAAATAGGTTTATTTAACTTTAAATTTGTCTTTCTTCGTTGTATTGCAACAAGATTTTCATTAAATATTTTCATGCTGACAAAACCGTCATCGTTAACTAATTTATTTTTGCGATTTACATCATTAACAATTTCTATCGAAACTCGTTTTAAAATGGTTTCCATTGTCTTTCCAAAAACTGAGTTATTCATTAACTTTAAAAAGTTTTTCTCAAAGTCGGTCTTAGCCACAACACGACGTTTGGTATTTAAGTCAATATAATTTGACATCCACCTAGACTGATTAAATTTTAGCACACGATGGACTTTTCTCAGAATTAGTCCACCATCTACTGCTTGTTTTAAATTTTTGTAAGGTATAACGTAATTTCTTTTATTTAGAAAATTTGGAACTAACTTATTAACAATCGAATTTTTTGCTGTTGTCATGGCTCGTTGCTCAGGTGATAGTAAACTGTAATCTATCATCATAGACTCTGCACAAAATGGGCAGTCGTTGTGTAGATCATGTAACGAATTAGGGTAATCTAGATCGACTTCAACAAAATAACTGACATCGGAAAAATTATTATTAATTTTTCTGGGTAAATCTTCTTCAGTTTCTTTAAGAAATTGATCTGGAGTTATCCAATGAAACCCACCGCAGGGCATTGGCTCTGACATGGCCCAACCATACAAATTGACACAATCTAGATAAATAATATGATTAGATGGGAGATTTTTATCATAATTTTTTAGATATTTATTATTAGCTACTGAATATTTTTTTGTTATGACGCTAATTCCGCCTCTGATACCTTTTTCAATAAAATTAAACATATCGACATCTGTCAAGAGATCCAATTCTATTTTGCTTGTTTTTAGTAGAGCGTCCCATGACAACCCGGGAGCAGAATAATACCAACAAGGATCTAGTCCATAAGTGCTGTAGCTTACTCGACGAAAACTTTCAAAAACATCTGCTAGTAGTAATACATCTATTTTTAAATATAAATCATGATAATCACCAAATGTTCTGCAGTTAAATTTATTCCAAATATTTTGTGCATATTTATACTCGTCGTCTGTAATATCTTCATTTTTGAGCTCTGAGTAAAATCTGTCTTTGCTAGGCAGAGACGTTTCATCAAATCTGCTCCAGTCGTCGAGATACTCATATGGAAAGATACTTTTTTTTGTCAGATCGATATAGTTTTCACCAAAGCAACTTCGCAGATTATTAAAAGTGCTACAACTTTTTACGAGCTCATCTAATGATGCTGCCATAAATTGCAGACTGTCAATAAAACGTAATTTTCCGAGAGTAACTGACATATATTTTTCAAAATTATTTGAAATACATGTTAACTTATTATTTAGTTTTAGTTTAGATTTAATTTTCTCATTGCCAAAAGCTTCTTCAATGATATGACTATCGTAGCCGCGAAAGTTATGTAAGACGACAGGTATAAACTTTAGTGCATGAAATTTTAAATTGCAACTATTATGAGCTGCCCCACGATACTGGCCAGTTAGATAACAATGATCACGAACTTTATCAGAATATACCAAGAACTTTTCGCAAATATGACAATTAACCGCTTCGTTAAATTCAAGTTGTTGCTTAGATGTTATTTTCATTGGAGCTGTCTGAAATAATTTGTTAGAAATTTTATTAACTTCATCTATAAGATTTTTTAGTAACCATACCGCCGGACTTTCAGATTTACTATCTTAACGGCTATATAACTTAACCGGACATGAAAACTTATCGTCGATGCAACAAACTATTTTATAAGCTACTCCGCAAGGAACATGTTGCTGTATTTTTCTTGTACTTGGTTTATTAGGATCTTTCTCTGCGCCAGCTACTGGAACGAGTAAACACTCGAAATCCGCATAAATAACGAAAGGTATATTTAGCTTATGATCATAATTTTTAAATTTTAAGACTTTTTCTTTTTCGCCGGGCATAGTTATTCTTTGAACGTTGACACAGTATTTAAGATGTTCCTGTAGTTTTTCAGGTTTAGAAAAACCTTGTAAGCATCTGTAACAGAAATATTTCTTTTTTTTATTTTTATTATACTGTCCGCCAACTAAACCGTTAAAGTTTTTTTTATCCAAACGTAATGTCCTTTATAAAATAATAAATTTATTGTCTTTTGTGTAGCAGTCTCTGAAATATATCTTGGGTAAACACTTTCTCGCTCATCTAGTCCGAAAACATTTACTGAAATATTGTTTTGTTTTTCAAACTTTGGTATCTGATTTTCTGACACTGGAAAAGTTATTCCGTTGAGATCTAGTTCGTCTTTGTATGGCAAATACTTTTCAATTCTATTATTATGGTCACTCTGAGGATGTTTCGCAGACAAAATTGCCCAACGAAAACACTGATCGTCGTTGTTTTGACATTTATACAGCACTTTTTGTTTTTAATTTTTTTAGGGAGATCAACGTAAGAACTACCTCGAAGTATGTTATATTTTGCTGTGTGAATTAAAACTTCTTTTATCATTTCAAATTTCCAACCTGACCCAGATGAAGTAAATTCCTCCAATTTTTTATTTATTTCTTGGTGTATTTCATCGGCAACTGTGGCAATATTTGTTCCAGTTAATATTTTTCGTGATTTAGCTGTTAGATATGGTTCGTAAATTTCTTTCTCGAAACTTGTATTTTCAAAAATTATATCAAGTATATCTTTTTCGATTACATGTAATTTTGATACAATCGTATGATATTGTACTATTAGTTTGATACTTTTGTGAGCTGCAAGTTCTTGAGCTATAACTGGTTGCAAAAGATGATATAAATTTGTAGAGTTAAAATTTGCTAAAACATTTTGATTATCAAATTTGTGACTGTTGTCGTATCCTGTAAATGCTGTAGCAATTTTTTCTGCTTTGATAATGCTCTTTTTGGCAATATCGCGCAATTTCAGCATTGTTATATTTAGTGTAATATTATATCTCTAATTGATTGTTCGATCGATAACTCACAGCACGCCAGTTGAAAAATCAATTAGAGATATAAAATCTTTATAGTATAATGACAGAAATTTTGAGATATATAAGATTGACAGCGGAAGAGCAAGAAACTTATCGTGTTCATCCGAAGTATAACTTATATGCTGGAAATGCATTAGGTTCGGTTATTAACATAAAATCTAAAAAATCTATTGGTCGACCAACACCAGCTGGAATGATAATTTCAGTAAATGGTGATGATACAGACAGAATTGAAATGTTTAGAAAAGATTTTGTTTATACTTTGTTCTGTGATGACATTCCAGCTGGACAACAAGTTTATAGAGTCAATAATTCGATTACTGATGACAATATTGAGAATTTAGCTTTACAAAATGAGTATCAACCTCATCCAGTATTCAATCTATACGAAGCTAATGATCGCGGGATAATTCGACATATAAGAACAAAAAATGTTATTGGTTTTATGCAAAACAGCGGTTATTTGAATGTAATGGTACGTAAAACTAAAACTGACCATGTTTGTTATCTATCAGATCGTTTTGTGTGCGAAACATTTAATGGCGCTATTTCAAATAATTTAGTTATCGACCACATTAACAAAATTAAAACCGACAATCGTTTAGAAAATTTAGATTTAGTTACACAAAAAGAAAATACTAAACGTGGTATAGGTGGTGGTAATAATTTTAAAAATCCTAAAAGACCAATTGTTTCAACAAATTTAGAAACAGGAGAAAAAATGAAATTTAAATCAATAAAAGCTGTCTCAAAATATCATGAAATTAATTCTCGTGCAGTAAAATTTGTAGCTGACGGTAAAACTAAATCAGCAACATCAAAGTCAACATTTGATAGATTTAGTTTCAGATATGATGATTAATTATATTTCGTAATTCTGTCTTAGTAAGACAGCTATGAGTAAACATCAAAACATCATCGCGATCAAATTTTAATGTTATAAAAGCACTATCATTAAGTTTATTTTTTTCTGCTGCTGTTAGTAATATTCTATCATTTTCGCCAGGCATTACAATAACGTCAAAAGAATATGCACTATAACCCAACAGACATTTTCGAACTGCTTCGGCTAGTTCCTTGTAATTTAATATATTAACTTTTTGATGATATTTTACATCAGGAGATTTCGTTTCGCTGGTCATTGTTACTATAAATTAGATAAAAGTATACTATAATATGAACTTGATGAAAAGACTTGCTGATATATACGCGGAAGATTATATCTCTAACGATAAAGTCGCCAACAACACAATCACTAACGACAATTTAATCTCCACCGATATAGACAAATTTTCTAGCTATAGCGAAGATGATATTTTGTATAACAACGAATCTGACGATGAAGTAGTTACTGTCGCTGACAGACAAAATTACAGCAGACCAACAACTGGACGATATAATGTTAAGTATCACATTGCTAAAAAAATAATAAAATTTAATTTTACCGTTGCCAAACAACAAATATTTTGGCAGCTTATCAAACCGTTTTTAAATCTAAAAATAACTGGCCAGCAAAGGAGCATAAAATATGATTTTATTTTTGCTAAAATATTTAATTTAATGCCAGTTGATGATACAAGAAAATTATATTTAATTTCTTTATGTAAAACTATCAAATGTAAATCTGTACTTGTGAAATACGAACAAATTTATAATAATATTATTGAATCGACTTAGTTGGTACCCAGCTATTAAATTTATCGCTGTATCCTCTCCACTTAACTAAACTTTTGTCACCGCGTTTTCGGATAACTTTTTCAATAACAAATATGTCTTGAGAAGTAATCTGAAGTTCCTGCTCGTAAAAACTACCAGTTATAGGTTCACCTAATAAATCTTTTAACGCGTTTGTTACGGGTATTGTTAAAAGTACTTTATCAACGACAAATACTTCTTCGCTCTAGTTTGGAGTAAATCCTTTTTCAAATGTTTTTTTTTCGTCAAAGAAATTCTAACTTTATCACCAACTTTAAATTTATGTCTGCGGTACATGTTTTCAGTTGCTAATATTGGACTTTTAATTGCGTCGTTTGGTGACATTTTGGTGGTTCGATGTTTCGTGTTATTATATTCGTCAACTATCTGCGGAAGCTCATCAATATATTTATTGATATTTTTAGCTGTCAAATATTTGTGCATGTTTTCGTTTAGTGTACGATTAAATCGCTCGACGACAACGCTTTTACCTTCGTTTCCTGTAACATATTTTTTTATATTATTTTCGAGCAAGAACCACTCAAATATTTTATTAAAAAAATTCTGCTCCGTGATCGGTCCAGATTCTATTTGGTTTTCTTTCTGTACTAACGATGACCTGTTTTAGCGCGTCAGTTATTGACGTCCCTGTCTTATCTGAAACTAGAACACTAAAAGCATGTTTACTAAAAATATCTATGACATTAAACAAGTATTTCTTATTATCGGTAAATTCAGCTAGATTTGACACATCTACTAAATCTATTGCCCAGATGTCATCAATGGCATTTGCGACAACTTTACGTCGCGTAAACTTCTTTTTTAGGTTTGAGTAATTCAGCTGCAAGATCATTATACAATTCCTTTCCGAGTCCCAATTTATATTTTGCTCCAATAAAACCCTGCACCAACTTTCTATCAATACGTTCTCGCATATTTGTCGGTTCCATATCACGAAGTTCGTCTAGCATTATTTTATCACAACCAGCCTTATCTTGCTCGTTGTCCCGGTAGCAGATATCATGACGCATTGCTATTGCATCAACTTGATTGTAAGGCTCTTGTCCTGGTAATGGATTATCGTTTTCATCTAGCTGTTTATCAAGAGGATTATAAGGTCCAGTATATTTATGGCCTGGCAATGACCAACCGCCTTTTGGTTTCGACAGTTTGCCAATTACTTTATGTATATCTATACCTGTTCCTATTACTTCTCTGTTGTTACATTGTTGACAGTATGTGACAAATTTATTTTGCTCAAGACGTAAATCTCTATCACAATCACACTTGCATCTCATTCTATTAATTAGTCGTCTACTAAAATAACGTCCCTGATATTGTCAGGGGAACCAGCTCCCAACGACTTTATCGCTGGGGATAATTTCTTTAAAAACATACTTTTTCTTTTTCCACAAATTGCACAAAGACTTTTCAGCATCGTCCTGTTGTTCTTTGTTTTTCTGTTGTTTCGTTGATATTTTCTGTTTTAGTTTTACATTTGAGACAATATGTTGACATTATATATTTGTAATTTAGATAAAATTACTAGTAAGCTTTAGATAGCTTTACAAAAATTTATTGCAATCTCATCATTAGCGTGAGAAGATTGCTTGTCAAACTGTAAAATAAAATTTAAAAAATTAAATTTAGGCTCCAATCCTCTGGATTGGGACATTTGTTTAATGAACATTATACAATAATATCCACAAGCATAAGTTCCAACAGGTTGAAGTTGATTGGACGAATAATATATTATTTTATATTTTTTGTTTATATATTTTTTTATTGCGTCGCTCGGAGGAAGTCCAAACGAGTCAAAATAATTGTTATTATAAACTGCTGCCCAATGTGTACCTGATCCGTCGTTGAAATCTTGTATATTTATCACGCAGGAACCACCTGTGATGTTAGTAAGTTCATCTTTAGAATAAACTCCGTGAAATCCGGGAACCGATCCTAACTTATCAAGTATATCAAAGTTACTTAGCGGGGTGGCCGTGTTCCCGGCAATGTTAGTCCTCGTCCTCCTATTCCCAGCAGATTTGGTAGCATACTTTCCGCTAGTCCCGCAAAAAGTAAAGGAAGAAATCCTCCTTGTTTTGTTCGAGGACGCTTTGTTTTCCTTTTTTTCGACGATTTTGTTTTTCGTTGTGTCATTATATTTATCAGTCACATAAAATTTATCTTTAGACTATTTTCTTTATACCATGACCTTCAACTGCTTTTTCGTTGCGCCAGATATTGCTCCAGAAGCTGCTGCTAGTCCTAATGTACCTAACACCGGCAAAATTTTAGGCAATAACGTTCTGGTTATCACAGATAATGCCGGACCAAAGAAACCACCTTGTTTTGCCATCGCTGTTATTTGTGCGGCACTTAAATTAAAAACAAAAGGTTTTTTACGATCGTACCTGTTTACTTGTTTTTTTGTCAACATTAATTTTGTTAAAATACCCTTGGAAATATCAGGGTTGATTTTTAATGATACCTGTCTCTGCTTTGCAACAGCAGCTGCTAATTTTTTAACTGACCATCAGTCAAATATATTTCTTTTATAATATATTTTGTCATCTTATATAACGATTATATATTAAACTCAAAGTTTGTTCAAACTTGCAAAATTACTAGTAATTTTTAAACTTGTACTGTCATTTTACTTCCAACAGAATCAATCGTAATAAATCTGTCGCTGATCACTAGCGCACACACGTACAACAGTGCCATAGGAACTGCTCCGAGTGTCCAGGTAATTTCAATATCAGCTGTTGAGTCAACAGCTCGCTCGCTATGTTTGCTAACATCAAAATAAAATATTGGATAAAGTGTACGAAATTCCTCTACTGATATCTGAGATCCATCTTCAACGTCCTGATATTTTTGCATTGCGTCGAGCAGATACATGTAAGGTCGAGTAATATTTTTATTAGCGTCATCTGCAAAATTACACTCTATCTCTCGTTCTGGATATTGTTTTGAATTTAGCCTAGCATATACTCGTCTAACATCAGCGTTATCAAATATTGCATTATTTTGTTGTTGGTTACCAAGTCGCGCTTGCTGTTGAAATATAACTAATAATTGCCTCGGCCGTTGTTCACTTGATGTTGTTGTAACTCGCCATGTGTAGTCGGTAGTATTTGGAACTGCTGTTTGATATATTTTATATTACTGAAAATAAATTCTGTTTGTATGTTTATCGAGAATACTGTTTAAATCTGACATTTTATCGATTGACGGAGTTATTCGTGGCATCCATAGCGCAAGTTTGCTTATGATAAACTGTACATCAGCTCCGCCTGACCTAAACAGGCAGTCGTTTCGTTCTGCTCGATCTAAACTAAGTGTATGTTTAACTCCACGAAATACTTTGTTGTAATCGCGACAAAAGCCGAAAATCATACTTAATGGCAGCATCATTGTAATTTGACGTGATCCTTCTGCAAGTTCTTTTCTCCTAGCAAAACTTTCATTGTAACGTGGATTTTTTTTACGCTAATTGCTTTATTAACTAAATCTAACATTGCAACACCGTCCGCAGCTGCTCCTGGGGGTGTTATGCCAAGATTATTACAAGCAGCAGTAAGAGAAACTCTTGTAGCATCTTGATTAGCGGCTGCATCTGGTGCGGCTATACCAAAATTGTTAGCATTAGCGATAAGAAAATTTCTTACAATTGGAAAATCTGCAGCGGCATCAGCTCCTTGTACCAAAACACCTTTGGAGAAAAGTTCATTTGATACAGCTAAACCACCAGTTCCAGTATCTTTAAACCACATCATATTTGTTGCAGTCGATCTGGAGTAATCATCAGAAAACGAAATAATATTTAAGATTGTACTTGCAACTTGTAAGTGACTTGAAATATCCTCAACAGTTTGATTGGCCAGTTGATATCGGGCACTTTTGAATAAGCACCAACCATTTTTTATAAGAGCTACTTCTGTTCCAGCTGCAATTGCAACAGGCGGATTGGCCACTGTCATATTCTGACCGCGAACTTCTAACATTGCCTTATGTGGCCGTAGAAATACATCTTCGTCTCGAGTATCAAATGTTCTAATACCAGTTTTATTTGGTTCATTAGAATTTTCATCGAGCTACTCAACATACTCAAATTCTGTTACAGTGTCATCGGTGTCATAAGTTTCTGCTAAATCGAGATAATTTTTAACAGACATTTTTTATTTATTAGATTACATACAATTTTATTGCGGCGCTGTTACTTTAGATATTAATTTTTGTATGATCTGCTCGCCCTTTGGCGATAAAAGTTTTTTTGTTGTTGTTATCATAGTACGTTGAGTTTCTTTTGTTGGAGCGATTTCTGACATAACTTGTCTTATCTCAGATGAAGACGGTGCGCCTTTTATTTTATCAGCTATATTTTGTCCCACCGCAGTTCCAGCGGCAGATGCAGCTCCAGTTGCAAAAGCTTTACCTGCGTCAAGTGCAATTGGTGCTACTTTGTGTGCAATTCCTGGAACATTTTCAATAACTTTAGTAAATATATTTCAAAAAAAATCCTCCAACTATTTTTCTTCGATAAAATTTTTTTCTCTGTTTCATTATATCAAGGTGTTGTATAAAACTACGCAACGCGTAAGTGTAAATAATAAGTAACAACTTCGTTATTCAGATCCAGCTGTCGTCCAGATTGATCTGTCAACTGCATATTTATTTTTGTTATTTGATTTTCAACATTTAGTGGATAATAAATAACTTGCCGTAGACTAATTTGCATGAGCGAGCCCGGTGGAACTTCTGGCGAGAGACTATATATCGTTTGTCCTTTACTACCCTGGGTTGAGGAAGATCCAGAAGCAGTAGAGCAATTTATTAATATTGTGTTTACGTCAGTTATATTTACCGGCATTTCACCGTCAAATGTAGTATCTTCTTCAAGAGCACCATAACTGTCATTAGTAAATCCTATCAGTTGTGCAATACTTTTTTCTCTTGGCGTAAAATCGATTAGCATATTATTTTTTAATGTTAATCTAGCGCGTAATGTGTTATAATTTGGTGTTAGATCAAAATTATCAGCTATACCGCCAGCTTTTGTTATAAGCTCTTTTATTGTCTTATTTAGATCAGTGATATTATAAGCTCCTTGTGGAATTTTAATTTTTCTCCATTTAACTCCTAAAATACTAATATTTATAAATGAAAATTCATCGTTTACTCCACTTTTTACGTTAGCCATGGAATGCCAACACGTACATGAAATTAGTCCAATTTCATACTGTTTTTCAGTATCAAGTTGTATTGGCGGAATATAATTTACTGAAAAATTTGCGCTATCTTTCGCGGTTGTATTAGAGTCTAGTAATAATGTTGTTGACATTGTTATTTATTATATTTTTACAAAATTAAATCGCGGTGTAAAATTTCGTATTCGTCAGATGTTAATAAATTTTCTGATCTTAGATGATCTAATATATCAATAATTTCATTATCAATTTCAACACTAATATTACCAGCTTCCTTTGATGATATCAGCAGCATTAATCTGCCTATCATTTCAGCAGTTGATGTAAATATTTTTACACCGGTTCCTGTTTTTGCTTTTACAACTGTCTTTAACTTTTTATCAAGTTCATAATAATTATCAACCAACCAACTTAATTCAGTTTGTCTTTCAATAGGATCTTTTATGTCCTTTGAGACAACTTTATCAGCTTTCATACGTATTTCATTTATTTCTTTCGCCTCACTACTCAAACTACTAGAGTGATGACTAAGATATATGTTAGTTTTTATATTACCAATAGTTTTGATATAAAGATCAGCGATAATCCAGTGTCGGTATTGTCTGATACTGTCGCGGTAGCTTTCATTTTCCAGTTTTACATCGTCTAAATGTTTCTTATTTTCTTCTTTTATTTTTTCTAACTCTTAATATTTTCTTCAGCGTTGTAATCGGTTTTTTTTTAATATCTCGTACTCTCACATTTTTAAAATTGTATTTTTCGTTAAACGATTCATACTCGTAATTTCTTATTTCGTCATTTATACTCTCTAGAGCATCTTTAAAATTTTGCTCTTCTTGGACATCTAGTCCATGTTCTTTTCTAAATGCTTCTTTTTTAGCTTTTTCTTCCTCATACATCTCCTCCAACATTATTTGACCTTTACTTTTTTTCGTCATCTCGTCTAACATTCTTCCAATCGAACCAACTGATACTCTTTCTGATA
>JAECUM010042304.1:0-22820 GCA_016617855.1 Megalonaias nervosa
TGTTTAATGATGACATTAGTGACAAATGATCCATTAGTGACATGATGTCAGTTGAGTCATGTTTTCTATGGAACCTCTTTTCACATAGACATAGTATATGACACAATAAATCAGACAAGTTAGGGTGTAGAATGTTGTGATGACGGTTTATTGCAATTAAATAAATGTATAAATTCACTGTTTGTTGATTTTTTTTTATATTAATCGATTGACTGTTTCTTCAATAGATGTTATATCAACCAAATTCTTGATGATGTCAATTGATAGAAATCAGTTCTCAGTTCATAATCTATTTATTTTTCCTTCCAGGAAACACAGCCCTTAAATACCACAAGTGCACATGCTTTAAGTTTTGCACTGTGTAAGTAGCTTACTGTATTATGCATAAAAAAAATGAGACAATTTTGACATTATATGACATTATTGTTGCCATTGTTGTTAGCAATGGATCAATGTTATGTTTTGGCATTGAGTGCCATTTTTTAGACACTTGCATGTATATTCATCAAATTTTATGGGTTTATTTGTTTTCAGGAGTATTTCTCACCACTTGCAAAACTAGGTCACAGTGACATTCTTTTGATGCTGTGAGTGCTGATGTATGTTTTTGAATTTAACTACATTTCTCAGACACTGTTGCATATACAGTCCTGAAATTTCATGGTAGGATTTGTCACAGTAACCTACTTTTACATTCCAGTAATGATGCTACATTTGAGTGCTTTGAGCTTCATAACTCTCACACTTGTGCGTGTGCAATCATGAAACTAGATTAGTATGTTCATCTTATTGTAGGTCACTGAATTTTTTTCACAAAATCATAAGTTTTGCATTGACCACTATATCTATGATATTAGTTCAGTTATAAAAGTTGATAGCAGCAAAAGTGTCTCAGTAATTTGAGTGCCTGACTTGCATCCAAATGGGTGCAGGGTAAAATTTTACCATCTGGTCAACTACCATGATGTGTCTCTGGATAAGACACTTTACTCTAAATGCCTTGGCACTAAATAATCTACACCCAAAATGTTGATTGGTGTATTCATTTTTTTAAGGATTAAATATTTACAATTATGAGAAGCTGGTCACAGTGACCTACTTTTCCTCCTCCAGTGACTGCTAGGTTTTCAGATTGTGCACTGGCAAAGCAGGTCAGACTTAGCATTCAATGGAATTCTTGTTTCCAAATGTTTTTGCCATTTTACAAGTACCAGATTTAAAGTTACAGTTCAGTCTTCCATAACCTCCCTTAAACAATCACCTCTCTGATTTTCCTTGCTGTCATTTTTCATATACATATGTTTATCACCCTAAGAAAACACATCACTTAAGCAAAGTTTTTACATTCCCAAGGTTGCTGGTAGGCAGAAAGAATGCAGCATATTTTTCTCAGCTCAGTACCTTGTCCAATTTTTATAGAGGATGCATAAGATTGTAAGAGTAAAAACTAAAGAATGAAATCACCACTGTCATTTGTCGTTTGATATTGTGCATGGAGAAAACATTTATTCATTTTATTCATTTATGACCATAGATGGGAGAGACACTTATTTTATGTAATACACAGCGTGCTACCTTGCCGAATGAATTTCTCATTTCTAGATAATAATCAGTCTTGCATCCCCAAAATAATTATTTTTAGTAAATGTGTTTCAAATGTAACATTTTAATTAAAGTGATTACAAATTTGAAAAAGATAAACTTTAAAATATAAGTGAAAGAAAAAGATGACAATAAATTTTTGATGTTTGATACCGAATATGTTTGTCATAATTATTCTCCTCTGAAAATTCAATTTAAGTGTACTGTGTCTTCCAGCTGCTGGAACCTGTGGTAGCGATAAAATTGGTGACCAGGAGATTGTGGTATCTGTTGCTTTAAATGGCTGTACAGTGTGGCATGAACTGGACAGAATCAGGTATACTCAATGAATGATTTGAATGTTGGCAGTGATTCATGTACTAAAAGTTGATAAATGAAAGTTTGGAGAGTAGGTTTAAAATGTTAACAATGAGGCTGATATTACAAATTTTACATTTATTCAAAAATGCACCAATAGAAATTATAAATTGCCAATCAAGGCAAATCCATTGTTCATAATGACTTATCCTCCTGTCATTTGAAATAAATTTTCCAAAATTTGGCATGAGCATGGCTGTTTCCAAACTTTTTCTTCCCAATTTTAACCTCTATAATCAACAAACAGTAATACAGCATATAAAATATTTTCTAATGTATTTTTCCTATAAAATGTAGGATGTAATGTTTTGTACAGTAATTATATACAAGTCATGAACAGGTTAAAAAAAATTGCTGGAGATGCCATGGAAATCCTGGGGATGGAACAGGTATGGTTTTTAGTGTAGTGATTTGGTGACTGGCTGAACACTTGACTCAACCTTTGAACCCTGATATAATGGTCATTAAGAGCCCTAAACCTCATGATGTCACAATTTAAATGGTTTCCAGATTATTGAAATCTGGAATTTTTTATGCTATAGAATGGTTTTAAGACTGTGTAACACAGCATTGTTTTGAATAATTTCTTAGCATATCTACATGTAAGGATATAATTATTCCATATTCATTTGCATTTTAACAAGCAGAATAATTTTCTGAGTTGAGCTTTGTTTATCCTGAAAGTCAAATTTCACCTTTGCCTATCCCATAAAGAATGTAGTCTTGCAGTGACAATCGAGTTCACCCCACCTCCCTATACTTTAGATTTGTTTTGAATTAGTTGAAGGACAGTGACTAAAGTTTCTTGTTGATGCATGCTATATAATGATTATAAGCTTCTTGGTCTGAATGATCTTGGAGTCAACTGAGGTTTAACATTATGGACCTTACGGCTATTACTGAACATCCAAATCAAGTTTCCAGGTTGGAATTTAGAGGCAAAGGTGTCCTCAGCTAGTATTGTCATTTATGGTGTAACTGATTGCAAAAGTAGCAGATGGACCTTACTTGACCATAGATTCCTGATGAAAATAAAGGCTATTTCATTTAAATTTACAAGACACTGATGGATTATCTTCTGTTAGAAGTTTGAGTAAAGTAGAGACCTACCAAATAGATATATATCTACCTGGGTTGTTCTTCATCTATAGATGGTGAAGGTAAAAAGGTAGCACTGTTTCTCATTCCTTAGAAATTTAGATGAAATTAGCTCTGATTGAGCTTCCTTTTTAAAGTATGAATCAGATGTTGCATAAATTGAATTTAAGAATACAATCGCTTGAATATTTATTCACTCTTTCCAATCATAATTGCAGTATTAAAAATGTTACAAAATTTAGTTTTCATGCACATATACACATATATTTTCCAGGGCTCCAACCAAGAATTTCCCTGAAATTCATCTGGTTTACCTCCCTCCAGAAGCAAGAGATGAGGGGGTGTGTTTTGCATGGAAACAAGCTCCCACTGTGGCACCATCGGTAGTGTACATAGAATCCCAGTCCAGCATATCACCCCCTTTGTTAATAACCACCAAGAGAAGCACTCAGAGATATACCACTCAGAGATACACCACTCAGAGATATACCACTCGGAGATACATCACTCAGAGATACACCACTCAGAAATATACCACACCTAAACCAACTACCCTCCAAATGTTCACTGATCGTGCTGATGATGTGAACACTTACCCTAGCCTTCTGCCCACCTCAACAGTTGATTATGACTATCCAGTATATGATAATATGATTGTACATGATGAGAAAGAAAAGCCCCAGGGAGATGAACCCTTGCTGACGTCTCAGTTCGGAGGAGCAAAATCTGCAACCAATATAGGAACAAAGTTTGCAAAGGTCATCAAGAAAGGAGGCACAAAGACTAAGGTGGGTGGGAATGAGGTCGAGTCTGGTGGCCATGAGAAGGAGGAACCCAGTGGGACATACCAGAATTGCTGGGCCGTGGATAATGTGCTGATTGTCAACCTAGCACACACACCATCAAAACTGGAGGACAACTTTGATCCCATGGATCCGAGTGAATGGACATTTTTCCCTGGAGCACACATTAAGGTAGGTAATTATTATATTTGCTGATATATAATGAACACCTAATTGCATTCAGCATAGATCCAGATCTGCAGTATAATAATGTACTGGTCAATCAGGATCTACATTGTAATGATTTAAAACATGCTTCATTGACAGTGATCTGCTGGCACATAATTCAACTGCATGTCTAAGTCATTGTATGTTTCTTGCAGTTGTCCGGGTTCTGTTCTAGATCTGAAACTTGGTGGGTAGATAATACCATTTCTGTTCGAAATAAGGATCCAGTTTTTTAAATACAACAGGGATTTAATGAGGAAATAAAGGTAGGACTTGCAAATATGAGGTATGAGTTTTTACACATTCAGTTAATTTTTGGCACAATTTTCAGAAAGAAGCATGAATCTGATGATGATGCATTGCAGATTAGACCATTTTTGGACTGCATATTTTAAACTGGAATTTACAGCATGCCTGTGAAGGACATAGTATTGCCTAGGAAAGATTTGAATGAGCCATGATTAATCAGATTGGTTTAATTGAACAGTGCAGTAAAAACATGGACAAATAAAGGAATCACAAAGTCTCAGCAACTGTGAACTTTAATTCACATGAGCATAAATGAAGATTATTGCGGTATAATTTTGATTATTCCTCTCCAATGTTTTCTTGTATATGTAGTTCTGGGTAATAAATACTACTTGGATCATGAAGGGTAAACAATGAAGAACATAAAATAAGTATTTTCTGCTGGAAATCTTTGTATTAATGGATGATAATGTTGCATCAAAATTTTCAGGCATAGTTTGAACACAATGGAAGAGCGGTAAACTGTTTGCTTATTCTCTAAGTTATTGCTTAAATTCATGGTTTTTACTTAGGTATTGCACAGTTCAAATAAGGCTGTAAATTTTTCAAAATGAAAACACCTCAGAAAAGCCATTTGAAAGTCTTCGATTTGATCAGTTGGGTGTATCCTGCTTTATAATATGAATGAAAGAAGGTTACTGTGACCTATATTTCACATTCCACACTGGTTAAATTTTGTAATTCAAGTTTATTTATCAACCTCTGTTCAAGCTAGAATTCCCAGACTTTATGATTATAAGTATCTTTATTATTACCACACCTTGTACAACAAATGTCACTGACCTACATCTCATATTTTAATGGCTTTGGTTAAGTTTTGTCATTGGGCTCATGGCAAGTAGAATTTTTGTACCATGTATATATACTATTATTCCTAGATTCATTAAACTTTGCAAGGGGATGCGCTATGGTGATTAACACAATCTCATCACAAAAGTAGGTTCCTGTGCCTTATATTTTTTCTTGCTTCACTGTCTTAAAGTTTTTATTTATAGTTCATTTCTCAAGCTTTGTTCATGCAAAAATCATCAAACTAGATGATTGTATGTATGCTTCTCTCCTTTTTCCAGTGGCCCTGGTTTTTCCTACTTTTCTACTTTATTTGCAGATTCCCTATTTTCCCTACTTTTCTCAGTACAGACTGGGTGGAGTGTATGCAAATGAAGACTGCTTATAATTCTGGACAATTGATTTATGGTGAACTTCCTCTTCAAACAATGGGGGAGTGATATCACTGGATACCCAAGTCATGGTTTGGTAATACTTGGTATGCCCAGTATCATAAGCAAATAAGTCTGATACATCCCAGACAAGCTTCTGGCTGATTCATTATCAAGTAGAGGACAGCTACTTCATATGGAGTGGTCTTTTCATCCATCTATCTTCCAATGAGTTTGTGCTCTATGGGGCTGACTGATGTTGGATACTATTTGCAACGAAGTAGATGAACAAAGTACCCACCTTGATTTCTCTATCTGTCCAGAGGCATGGGCCATTGATGCCCTTTCAATCACCTTGGAGGGAGGGAATATAGGCATATGGTTTCCCTATAACTGCTTTAGTACTGAAGCTAATCCAGAAAATGAGGGTCAGGGTTTGTAATTTTGATTATTCCTCTCCAATGGGACATTTCCTGAATCAATCACCTGCTTGATCTGGCAATGGACATACCCAGGAAAATCTTAACAACCTCCATGCTGCTCAAGCAGCCTGAGTCAGCTGTATCTGTAGAAACTCTTCCTTCAATCCTGATTCTTGTCAGAGATGTCCAGCTAAAAAGATCATTGCTTTGATATGGAGAGGACTGGGACAGTAAGGCAGCCCTCCTTTTTGAAGGTATATGAGGGGAAGTGGCAGATTTTCAAAAACTGATGTTATTTTAATGACATCACACCACTCTCAGAATCCATTTCCCAGTTAGTTAACTTCCTTCTTTCCACTTTGAGGACAAAAAGTTAGCCCCAGTCACAATCATGGTATACCATTCCATGATTTCAGACACATTCATATGTTATGGAATATATATGATACTGACCACAGCAAGGCTGTTTGAACTTGTCCAGTTTTGACATATCCAGACAATGGAACTTTCCCTGGGTCTTGATTTGGCTCAACTTGTACACGGTGCTAGATTCCTATTTGGCTATGAGCTATTGCAAAAACCTAACCTAAGCTAAAAGTTAGGTCACAGTAACATTCTTTCTTTGTAATGGTATGGTACTAATAGAGATGCATACAAGGATCTAGGATATATTTGACATAATCAGGACATCAAAGCAACAGACTTACAAATTTTGATCAGTAGACTGTCTTCTAAACAAGCAGATTTTTTTTATTAACATAAATTTTCATGTTTTATGGGGACTGAAAGGAATACAAGTGGAGTTTTAGACATAATATGTATTCACTTCATTTTATAATAAAACTGCAACTTTTGAACTTGAATCAGATTCTAAAGGAAAATTTTACAATGTTAATGAATGAATACCAGTCAGTGTATTGTGTTAATGAATGAATACCAGTCAGTGTATTGTGTTAATGAATGAATACCAGTCAGTGTATTGTGTTAATGAATGAATACCAGTCAGTGTATTGTGTTAATGAATGAATACCAGTCAGTGCATTGTGTTAATGAATGAATACCAGTCAGTGTATTGTCAATTAAATGAAAAGAAAGCGTTTTATATTTCATAGTTGACTGCAAGGATCTCTTTAAAACAAAATCCACAAGCATTTTTTGTTGTCTTGACAAGATACTTACTGGTGACCACTTGTGACATTCATTGTGATTATTAAGTTTCACACTTAACAGGCTCTCAATAGTTTCCTGGTACAGATTTCCCTTGAATCACTTTGTATTTTGCAAAGAATGGAAAATGTACTTTCTGTATCAGCATTAGAAGTGGCAAGGACAAAATTACCACACCCAGCCTGCAAAGAAGTTCAAAGTTAAGTTCACTGGCTGGATTTTTCAGGCTGCTGACTGCTTTCCAATACATATTCAAGATACATTCACCCCAGTTTGGAAGTTGTGTTGGACTTGAGATGAATTCCTGGGTCTCATTTTTCTTAACCTGTGGTATTTTAGCATTGGGAGAAAGCACATGTTTTGGCATTGTAACATCAACAAACAATACATTAGCTGCCCTTAAATATTCCTCTATAAATATCTGGATCAATGCATAATAATTAAGAATTCAAAAACTCAAAATAGTAACTTACATGTTTCTGTCAAAATCATTTTTTGGTCTTTCTCCTTTTTATTTAACCAGCCAATTTTAATTCAAAGACTCAAAAGCTATGATGGACCAAATTGGATCCATTTATTATTTATAATACTTCATAAAACGTTCTACATTGGCCTTAAACTTTCCAGATTACAGCAATAAGGAAATTAATTAACAGCTTGTGTAAACATTTTAACCTTCTTAGCCAATTACTTAGCCACAGATCAGTACACTAGTATACCTAGTAGACTTCTTCCCAATGTTTCTATAATGTGTGAATGGAAAGCATAAAAATTCCATCTTTCTTATCATAATTTTTTTCAAAATCTTTTATTTTTTGGAACATGGGTAGATTTCAACTTTAAAACAGTTTGTGCAGTAGATAGCCTTTTAAAAAGTATTTTTGTCCTACCACCAGTTGAATCGCATGTATGATCTAGTTTGATGATTGTACCATAAACGGAGCTTCATAAATATACTTAAAACAAAATTTAGTGAAGCATGAAATATTGGATCATATCGATCTACTTTTGTAACATGAGACTAGTACTTGTCATTATGTATCTTCAACAAGTTTCATGAATCTAGGTGTAATAGTATACATACAGGGTTCAACAAACATACTTGGTCATGAGGTGAATGTAAAAATTAACCTAAACCAGTAAAATGTAACATTCTTTTATGATATGAGAATGTTGCAAAAAGTTTCTCTGAAAATACCCAATTACATTAACATTAGGATATTAGCATCACTACAGCTGATAAATGAGGGGAAGTAACTCCTCCAGATTAACTCCCCTTGCTCCCACTAGTTGGTCACCAGTATCACGGATGTTTACTAGTTTAAGCTTGATGGATACTTATAATAAGATGCTCACATTTGTAGGAAGAATGGAAGGGATTAATAGTAACGTGATTGGCTAAATAATTTTTGACTCAACCACATCAACATCAGAATAGGTAAAAGGTAGAAGAAACAATTGAGCATCCAACCTCATCCCACATAACTCTGTAGGAGCCTGATAACTGCTTTACTGAGAGGATGAAGGCAGCACAACAGAAGATTATGCAGATTTTATAAATGTGAGGGCAATCCCTGTGGGATCCCACACCTGGCTGTTGACTTGCATGCAATAGTTTCTGGGCAAATCCAGCAAAAGTTGCAAAGTTATGCCTAGGGCTGAAGTTGTGCTATTATTTTAAGAATTTGAATAAAGCCACAAATGCTTAGAAATTTTTTGTTGGAATATTTATGTGCAGTAAATCATCATTCTTATAGTCAATCCCCCCCTTTCACATGGGGAGATGCATAGATGAATGGACTAAATGTGTTCATCCAATTAGATTAATAGAGATCCAATTTTATTTCCCCCCTCCCCAATTTGATTTGGCTTGTCAAATTTGAATTATTGAACAATTTCTATTAGTGGATTGAAATTATTGTACTTAAAGAAAAGCAAGAAAAGTATTATAATAGTATGATTAAGTCTCCATAAAAAATGCATTGTGGTCTGAGTAAATGAACAGAGAGTCACAATGTACATACCAGTTTCATTAAATATGTATATGTGTTTGAAGTGAGAATGCATTTAATAATTAGTTTACTTTTCTTAATTTAAGAATAGATAATGGACCAATGCTACAGTCACTATTTAATACAAGCTATTCTGTTGGTCCAAGATTTTCCATTTGATTGTAAATATATGATGGAAACAGTGTTTCAACTTAAAAGGCATTACAAGTCATTGAACAAATGTGACATGTCAGTCATTGGGGTGACACTGTTTATATTTGGCCAAGGTTTGTTACTTCTGAGACAGCTGACTCCAGCTGTAGTTTACACAAAGCTGAGCAAGCTATCCCATTATATATAAACAAAAATGTACCAAATGAAAAACAAAAGACAGATGGAAAGCTTGAAGAAGTCTTTGATTGAAACCCTTTTTCATCAAAATTTGTTACTGATAACTTTATACAGCAATTTCTTTGAATTGGAATTGATGTCAGTTGCTTGAAAGAAAAAAAAAAGAAATACATGTAATAATGATAATAATGTAAATAATAATGGCATTTTGTGCATAATATTTGTTTAAAAACCCGGTTTGAAGGACGTGAACCTGCAGAGGTCATCTGTGAGAGAGAGAGAGAGAGAGAGAGTACAAACACATATATATCTGTGGGGAGGAAGTGGAGAATATGTTCCAAAGTCTGTTCTATTTTGACAGTGATATGATAAACAGAAATTGACCAAAATCAATTAATAAAAAAATGACAGAAAACATTTCTAAAACAAGACCCCCAACAAATTAATCATTTTCTTTAGACAGCATAAAATACATGGCTGCCCTGCATGCAGTGATCTGTTGGTCAGCAGGACATTAAACAAGTAGTTAGGGTCAGATACATTTGCATACAAGTTAAAATGTCTGCATTAGTTTACCTACAGGGCAGTGCTTATTCTGTTATGTGTCTGTATTTGCTGGAATGCATTTGTCAATCTGGCTGAATTTTTACAGTGTAAGGTAATTGACTAATTATTAGTTGACAAGTGAATAAGCAAAGAAAAATGTGACACAAACAGTGGCAAGATGTTCCCAGCTTAACGATGTCCTTGTTAATTCTGTTGGTAGTAATACATATTTTAATTAATAATTTCTTCCAATCCAAGCAACAGTTTATATTTTATGTACTTATGTAGTTAATCAGCTTAAATGTCTATCCTTCTTACAGCAAAAATGCCACTCAGAGAACAATGCTATGGTGTTTGATGATGAACCCTGGCTGAATGGGGCTGTCACCAGACCAGTAAATTTAACTGTAAAGGATTACCAGATGGACATCATAATGGAACAGCAATTTGAGTCCAAGTCCCAGACAGAGTATTCAGGCTTTACTATTTTAGAAAACTAAGGCTTAAATTTACCCCCAAAAATGTTCAAAACTTACTGATTACATTGGTATTCAGTAAGACATAGTCATCACTTTTGTTGTGTTATTAGTGGTTTTAAGTGCTGTTTACAAGTGTGATATAGGACAGTTTTTACATCTTGATACTGTGAAGTGATCCATCATTTTGCTGAGGTTGAAACTTAAGGCAGTCACTAAGTTTAAGACCTTATTTTGCAGCACTGACCATATTATAGACTTAAATATCAGTCAAAAGGTGTTGGGTGTCTTTTCTTCCAAAATTTCAACACAATTATGAGAGTATTCTGTTCATATGCTGGTAAAGACTGTGTTATTCAGTGTATCAAATAAGGTCATCCTCATAAGAGATAAAATAGACGGTAGCTCCTGATGTCACAAAAAAGATCGTTTTTGTTCCATAGAACCCTTGTGTCACATTCATAAAGTGAGAATTTGTCAATGTACGCCACATTAACTTGGTTATTACTGTATTTCATGTAACTTTCTATAAACCTTTAGTTTCTCTTGCACCATAAAAATCATAATCAAATGTAATATATTTTCTTACACAAAACTTCATCTTTTTTGTTAAATCCTCAAGTTTTCATGCAAAAAAAGGTTGAATGAGAAGATTTTCTTGTACAAAAAGCTTGAACATATTGTGTAATATTTTATGAAAAAGACTAATTAATTAATTAATTAATTTTCATTTTTTAAATCATTTTTTTACCTTGTATTTTGATGTTTTAAAATCCATATTGAAATGCTTTGAGAAATACAGAGGTTTGATTAGATACATCAAATGTATTGTTTGCAAAGTAGATGTTTGAACACATCTCATAAAAAATAGAAATATTATCAGCTTTAGGTAAGTATTTACACGAGGCATTAACTAATGAAACAGGAGATTAAGAATTTAAATGACAAAAGACAATCCCTGTTTATAATCATATAGTAGGGCCTTTAATCATCTCATTTTGAAAGAGTAATTATTTTGTTAATTAAGAATCTACCCTTTTTTTGATCCCCCATTCATTGTTCTCTTTATAGGGGGAGAAAAAATAACAATTCATGCATGTGGTCTCTTGTTTCTATTATAAAATACCTAATGCTGTTTATTGACAATGGCCTCCACAGCATTTAGTCTTCAAACAATGTTGTTAATGAGTGCCCTTTTTTAAGTCAGTCACTGTAACAGAACAGAACATGCATTTTAAGATGAGTCTTTGAGTCATTTAATGTTTTCTTATGTAAAAATGTTAGCCTTTGCTGTGATAAACATGAAAGTCATTGATAGTGAGTTTATTTCATGTATAAGATATTGTAACTGCTTATACTGTTTTCGCTTGGAGATGTTTGTGTCATTCAGTTCTTTCAAAACTAAGCTGTAGTGAGAGAATTTTGTTCCAGTGCCACCTAAATGTGCTGAACCATCAAGAAAAAGCAGAAGATATTATTTTCATTTCCCTACTGATAGTCACACTAATTTCATTCCACTTGTGGGTCTCTAGCCATTCCAGGCTTTACCTGGATAGTAAAATTCCTGACAAATCCATTTATAAAGTTTATTTTATTTCAAGCTTGAGGCATATTTAATTAGCATGTAATAATTCTGCATAGCTTTCTAGCTCTTGGCATAATGTGAGAGTAGCTAATGTTATTACGACAAAAATTACATTATACTTGCTTTTAAGTCGATGCAACTGTAAGTCACCCCCCCCCCCAATTTTAGGGCTTCAGAAATGACAATTTCTCTTTGATGTAATTAGAACTGAATTTATTTAATAAGTATTATTATGGAAATCAATCTGCCTGTGAGTGCACTGGCTAAATTTTCAAAGGCTTTTATAGTTTTGTTTCATGACTCTGACATTGTGAAACATTGTCAATGTGGCAGATCAAAAGGAACTGTGATCGTTAAACAAATAATGGTCAATACTACATTGAAATTAGCTGAAAGAATGCAGAATGGCTCATTCAGTCTTAGACCAGGGAGAGCTGCAGATGCAGTCTACACTGAAAAGAGCTGCAGGACCTGAAAAGTGCTTGCTAAAAGGTCCCTTAGCACAAATTGAATGGACTTAAATTTGTTATATATGTATATGCAGCAAATACGTGAGTTTTATATATAAATATATATTGTAAACATGCATTAATGGTATTTAGTGATGTTTTTAGAGAATTTATTTTTGTTGATTTGAGCTAACACACTTATGTCTCTCATTTTCAAGCTCTGTCCCTCAATTTTGGTGGCAGTGTCCTTCAAAAAATTTTTTTGGGTAGGCATGTCTGTAAATCTTTGAATTCAGTTATAGGTCAGATACCGGTATAGAAATTGTACTTCAGAATGATCTGATTTACTATATCCCTTATTATATTATTTCCACATGTCTTGCAAATAATGAATGTTAAATCCACATTTTTGTGATCCACATTATCACTATTTAATATCACCTGGTATAATGACCAAGAATTCATCCTCATTGTCTGATAAAGTTCTGAATTTCTCCATCGTAGTCTAGTCATTGTAAATCATGGTCTAGTGATCATAAAAATCTTCTGACTACATTGCCTTGGCTTTACTGTCATATGCGGGTGCTTTTGTACATACTTAGCACGGGTTCTATAAGTAACACTTTGATCATACAATCTGTGAAATCTATTAATGACTGTAACTGAACATGTATCAGTTGTGTAGCAAGATCACGGGGAGTTCAAATAACCACCCTCTGTTACTTGGCACTGAGCAAGTATCAGACTTGCTGTTCAATCAAAGGGTTGTCACATAGGAAACAAAAACGATGTGACTTTTACAAGCCAATGAATTAAGATCAAACAGACCCAGGAAGTAGTAGAACTCCACCTGGCACTGAACAAGTATTAAATTTGTGGTGTGGTCCAAAGGATTGTCAACTTAAAAAAGTGAGGACTGCCTTTACAAGCCATGGGCTTACTGGGCCATGATTACTCTCAGAAAACTTGAGAAATATCACTTCAGAATTAAATCTAACTTATAGAAAAGGAATACAGAAATTAAATCAAAACTTCTATTGCACCAAACACAATGTTTGTACAGCAGAACATAAATATTAATAGAAATACAGGTTGTTTGCAATTGCACAAAATTGGAAGCAATTTGCTTGCTAGTAAACTCCTATGGTAAATAACATGGATGGACACTTCACTTTGCAGTGGGTAGTATTTAATTCCTCAACCATTCTTTCTCTCTCAACAGCAAAAAAAATTTACTGTTCTGAATGCACATGACTCACCAACACAACATTGTTTTATCCATCTCTCACTCACTCTCACACACATATTTACTAATAGCAATAAGTTTTTGTACTTTTTATTGTGATTATTATAATTAATGTTTATGTTGCTGTAAGAATACAAGTTGTATGTAACCTTGACCATATTAATCACATCGCCAGCATTACACACCATAATAGCTACACAGATGTCAGTCTGAATACACACAGTCTTACACAGCATAGTGTTATTGCATCATCCAGCTCTCTCACATGCAGTGATACATTCGCTAATAATGACAAAAATCTACTGAGTTCTTTCATCTTTTATTGTAATTGGATTCAGGAGGTTAATGTTGCTGTGAGAATAAAAGTTACACATAACTTTGGCCATCTTAACCACATTTTGTTGAACTGCTCAAACAGGGGAATTATTTGTCTGCAATACTCTGAGGTTTTTCCATTATTATTTGTTGTTAACAATTTATAATTTATATAAACATGTTATCAAAAGGAACACCATTATGTATGATCAAAATTAGACTACAATTGTACCAGTTTATTTTTTACTTTAGTACAGTCAAGTTGGCAAGTAACTTAAGTCATATAGATCTTTTTCATGTCTCATCCTTTTCTCTGTACACACAACTTCAACAAATTATTTTTTTATATATAATTATTTGTACTGTGAAAAGAGCTCCATATTTACCGTATATGTTGGGACACCATATATGTTGGGAAACCAAAATTTAGTTTTTAAAGTAATTTTTTTTTGGCACTGTATATTCTGGGACACATCGTTTTTTTTAGTCATAAGTTGTGGGACACTTTCAAATCATTCAAAAATTATGTTTCAGAAAATGCACTCCAACTGAAATTTTATTTTAACATATATAAAACTGTGTACTTAGAATCAAACTCTTTAATCCACTGAAGCAGCATCTCATCAACCCTTCGCCTGCACACATACGATCCATTCTTTCATTACATGTATATTTTTGTTTTAGCTTTCTCATACCGTGAAAAATTATTGTTAGAGGCAACACATCTCCTGAAGCAGAATCTGCAAGAACTAAAGTCAGATTTTTAAAAATCTGCATCAGTTGTGCTAATTCTCACATTTTTAACCCCTACCTTATCTTCAGTCCATCCAGGAATGAGATCAAAGTACACTAGAATTTCACCCATGTTAATGATCATATTGTTGGCAAAATCACCTTTCTCTCTTTTGGCATTCATGAATTCATCAAATGATTTTATTTTCTCCAAATCTTCTGGGCAATGCTGGGTCATCGATGTCCATGCACAAAGCACTATATTGTGTCACTTTAAAAATTCTTTGATTGTTTCAATTTATTTTCAGAATTCGCATGAATACCAGTGAAAATGAACCGAAGTTAGCATCCTTATCTTGGATGATTTTGTATATTCCAGAAAAATTAAAAAAATAAAAAAATAAAAAATCAGCAAACTTAAAAGAATCCAAAGTAGGTTTCCGAGGTCAGCTTGGTTTGTAATAAAATAACCTTTGTATTGAAATCCTTATTAAAAAAATCGGCTTGAAAGTGTCCAAAGTTGGTTTCCGAGGTCAGCTTGCTTTGTAATAAAATAACGTTTGTCTTTGATGTCCTGATGGTAAGTTTACTGCTCACTGCCAATTGTGTTTATTCACCACCGGGGCTTCCATTTGCTTGGCATCTGTAGTTACAATTAATACAAACGGGGATTGAATTTATTTTCAGATAATGATTTTTATTTGCAAGGTACTGTCATGTAGTTGATCTGGATATAATTCAATCTTGGTTATTTTGTATCTAACACCGTGTTATGCGTGAATGGAAGTTGTCTTCAAGCAATCAGTTAATTATTTCCCTCTTGTTCATGATTTTTTTTAATCCAGTTTTCAGTTGGATAACATGTTCAAACTTTTGAGTACCAAACATGATTTGTTTCTCAATATTCATGTCAATGAACAATGTGTTGTGTGTTATAGGACATAAGCGATGCATGCTACAGTATGGATGCCTACACTATATATATGGAGTTCATGGATATATTTTATTCTTTAATGTTCATGATGAAAAAAAGTGAATAAATGATAACAATACAAGGTTAGTTTCTTTCATTTTATTATCGAATAAGTGTTTTGTTTATCTATGTTATTGCAATGTGCATTGGGGGTTTGGGGCACAAATTCAGCACAAATTTATTTCGTTTCTTAAGTCTTGGGACATATAACCTTGGTGAAAAAAGTTTCACCATAAGTTCAGGGACAAGAAAATTTTTTTATTTTATTGTGTCCCAATATATACGGTAAATATGGTAAATATTTTTCATGTGCAGTGTATTACATGAATTACAGTATTTTCTTTATTTGTTTCTTTATGCCTTTATACTTGCATGTAGGGATGAAACGATACATCAGTAGTTTTGCCACACCAATACATATATCGATGCTAGTGGTTGAGAATTGATACAAAACAGTACTTATGTTATATCAGTTACTTTTAATATTTAGTAGTTATAAATAACTAATGGTCATATAGTTCATCTGAGACAGATATCACTGGCACAGGCACTAATCTTTATCAGCAAAGAAATGAAAACCTATTGACAATATCTGCTCGCCTTCTACAAATTAACACAAAGTGATGTGGTTCATAAAACCACCTCCTTGACAATTTCATGCTGATTATGTTATCCCAGCATGTTCAGCATAAAGGAGACATTCCAAATGTGTTCTCCGTGTATGAAAATACTTTACTTTATCATTTAATAACCACTTTTGAACAAAGTTACTCTGTTGAACTTAATGGATAGACTTCTGGTGTTTCACGCAGTGAAATGTGTTAGATTGAATTTTGATTGGTGGTTATTGTCTGTTCCAGTTCTAGGTAAACAACCAACCAGAATTTATGTAGCTTATTCCATATGTGACACACAGGAAGAATTGGTAAAGCAACTGAGAAACTTTGTACAAAAATAATCCGTAAAGTACTTAAGTCGTGTTCAAATTTGGAATGTTTCTGTTGAGATATAAAATGAGTGACTCAATGTGCTGAAATAGCACAGAATCAGAAAGGGGGCAGTTTTCAAAATGAACGAGGTTGTCACCTTTTTAATTTTCACATTTTTAATAGATTGGCAGTAGGTGTTGTCAATAGTTTTCATTCTTCACTGCCAAACACAAGTGCCTGAGGCCACAGCATTTGTTTGCATCTACATGAAGTGCAGTGTGATAGATCTGGTTGATAGTCATGACTGCTCTAGTGCCAGGACTTGTTCTAGATGAGATTTTTCTTGCACAAGGAAATTGCACTATTTCTTCTATGTCTTAAGGTTTAACTGAAGACATGAAACTTTAAATAATATGTATTTAAAGCACCCATATAGTACAACACAAGGGGTGATGTTCAAGATGATTTGTGCATCTGATTAAATGGGGCAGCCTGAAATGACCTCAAAGGTTGAATTAAAATCACTGACAAAGAACAGGTAGTCTGTTTGAAAGTATTTTGTTATCTTGTCATGGATGAGAATGGCATATAAATTGACACTATGTCTGTGTCTGTCAAATCTGCACACTGGAAATACAGTCAATATGTCAACACATATTAAAGTGCACCACCTGCCACTGACAGACCTTCTAAAGATGGAAAGACCAGTAAGTTAATATTTGTATTGATAATGTATCGTAGGCTATGTATATCAATATGTGACACAGGCTTATGGTACCTGTTTGAAAAATTTCATAAATTAAAACTTACTCTGTTATATTTATATTAAGAACACCTAGTTCAAGTTCAGTGCTCACCATTTTTCAGCAGAATGTTATAGAGTAGTGGCAGCAGTTTGACTTGGAACTTTGCCAATTAATTTAATTTTTGTTTGGTACCTTTTGAAGGACTGTATGGATTGAAATAAGTTTGGTTAGAGGCTTAGTACTAAGGAAACTTGTCATTTTTTGATTTTCACCCTTTTCTTTAGAATTTTACTGAGTTATGGCCCTTGTTTGACTTGCCCTTAAGTTTCATTTCCACTGAATAACTTTTGAAGGACATAATGGGTTGAAATCAAATTTTAGTATGATGGTTAACAATATAAAGATCAAGGTCATGTTTGATATTCACCATTTTTGACAAAAATTTTATGAAGTTATGGCTTTTGTTTGACTTGGAAATTGCTGTTCAATTTCCTTTCATTAATGTTTTAAGGACTTCATGGATTGAAAATAAATTTTGAATGAGGCTTTATGCAAAATAGACATTTACCAATACTGATTTTTGCTGTTTTATGTCAAAGTTTTATGAAGTAATGGTCCCAGTTTGACATAAACTTTTGCCTTTTAATTGCATCATATTGGTCAGGGCATCTTGGCATATATTTACATTTCATGGGCATTTTTATAGTTGTTGCAGCTATGTAATATGGCTAATAGTTAATGTTCCTTCTGCTCTAAAACTTCTAGACAGATGTCTTTTTCAAACCAATTAGAACTTCTAGACAAGTGTATTATACATTCTTGTAGGGCATCTTACATAGAACATACCATGTGATCAGTGTTCTGTAAAATATTTCATTTTTGTGCACATCATTTTAAGTGTATCATGCAAAAAATAATGTATTTTTATTGGTACCTAAATTTGTGGATATTCCTTGGATGGACCTAGCATTTATTATGTTAAATATCTAAACTTGTGGTTTTAACTTGGTTTCCCGCAAAAGTGATTTCATAAAAAAAGAATCTGTTCATTTGTAGTCAGCATTACTTTTATATATGTTTTTAATTTGTATGATTCAGCTGGGTAGTGGAAAAGGGACATGTGGATGTTACCTGTGGCATTATCCATAGTGGGAATTCCATGGTCTTTGATGGTCCTGGAAAATCTCGCCGACTTTGCACTCCTTACATGGACACAAGGAAAGCTGGAAATGTCAGGTTCCACTTTGGTTTTGGTGAGTGTTCTACCTTGGAGATTATTACATACACAGATAACATATTTTGTTTGTGTTTAAGGTAATCCACTTTTGTAAAACCAACACTTGCTGTGCAGCTGGAAATGACATGATTATTTTAATTATAACATAATTGTTATAACATCTCTTTTTATCTACATGTATCATATTGCTATTAACTCTGGGAGAGATTGGATATAAAATGGTTGTGACTTTTGTCTCTCATTAAAAAATGAAATAGAAAAATTTCTTATACAATTTTAAGAGTTATAATAAGAGTCCTGTGAAAGAAAATGATAAAGTCCTTGATGGTATATAAGACCTTTGGAAATCTTTAGCAATTCATGACCTGTTATGAATAGGCCATACAGGCTTTCAATTCCAAAAAATCAATGTAATTGCATTGATTGTGTCAAACTGAAAAAATTTGTTTACTGACATACCCATTTCTTTTGTGTATTTTATAAGAGGGGTCTATGATCTTCATCCTGTGTTGCTTTAATGAAGTTTAAATACTTATTCAGGTATTATTTAATAGAGAATTAATGACAAGGTACTTATTCCCATACTTTCAATGTAACAGTCTTTACCTGGGAATAGATAATCATGTAAGAGTTACACAAGAAAATGAACCAACCTATATATGTTTTAGTTATATTTATTTCTTGGACCCTGAGTTAGGTTAAAGAAATCAGTTTATCATAGAGTTAAGTATTCTAAAGTTTCACAAGTGACATCATTCAACTTTCCTTCTTTATTATGCGGGAGGTCGTGGGTTCGATACCAGGCCGAGTCATACCAAAGACTTTTAAAAATGGTACTAACAGCTACCTTGCTTGGCGCTCAGCATTAAGAGGTTAATGTTAGGACTGGTCAGCCTGATGTCAGGATAATGTGACTGGGTGGGACATCATGCCACATGTCTGCGGCATGATGCCCCATTGCTATACATCACTATAAACTGCCACACTGCAGACATCGTAGCGATATGACTGAAAAATTGTTAAAGCTACATTAAAAATCCAAATCACACACACACCTTCTTTATTATTTTTTCTCACATTTTGTAACTTTTGGACTTTTTTCCCTAACACATTTCAGAGCATGATTTAGGAAAATCATGTCAGGTAGACAAATGAAATTTGGTATGCCTATGCATAAATAAATGATCAGATTAGATTTTTATGCCAGTATAACAAAATTTCAGATTTCATATCATTTAGAATTCTTGTGGACTTTAAAGTTTTGGGTCAGCGCTGTCTATTGTTGGAGCATACATGTTTTATAAACACAGATCTGGTTGTTGTTGATCAAAGAACTCCATTTTTGTTCCCACAGTATGTATTGGAGAGGTTTATATCTCTCACCATATCCATCTGACTCTCTGTTGGTCTGTTACATTTTGATTTGCAGAGCATGACTCATAAACTGTTAAATGCATTTCAACCAAACTTGGTACACATGTCAAGCATGTTGCATAAAAGTGCAAATTTGATTCTTAGAAATGTCTGCATTAAATTTTTAAAAAAATGTTATTATTGAAACAAAGTGTATGAAGTGATAGTACTGGTCCATAGGGTACTAGCATAAGTAGTTTGAAAATTTAGAGTGTTGGATCTTAGGGTACTTTCAGTAGGCATCCTTACATAAGTTTGGAGCAGGGGTGGGGGATACATAATCTTTAGATGACTTTTTTTCATGAGAAAACACATCACTACTGTGTCATCAACAGCTGCCAGATTCAGAATAATTATTTTATACACTGATTGTTTAAATAACTTAGCTGTTACAACTCACACTTCAATAAAATAAAATTGTATATAATTAAAGTGGCTGGTAGTATTGCACATAGTCTGTTCATTTTAAACTTTTTTGAGCTCATATAGAACTGAAGCTATGGCTTTGCAGTTGTCTTTTATCCATTGTTTAACATTTGCTGTTTTTGACTTGGCCAGAAAAGCTGAGTCAATTTGATCAATCGAAGCAGCAGCAGAGAGGGTGAACCCTACAACTTTGTAGAGACCTTATTTTTGAAAATTAAGGGTTCCCTGAAGAAAAAAAACATTTTTGTCTTAATAATGAAAACTTCTTTAATTGACTAGATTTTTTTCATAATCTGGTCACGTGCGTATGTCATTCACCCTCTCTGCTGCTATAAATTAAACAGCCATATAGATATTATCAATAATGAGTATCGGAGAACCACACTCAGCTAAATTAGCTCGAGAGCGACTAAAGGCAATTAAAAAATATCTACCTGTTCGTGATTCTGTTAAGCAACAACTACAATCGCGTCAGAATCTCAAGTTGAATTTGAGGAGGATACAAAAAAATTATTTAAACCTATCACTGAGACCACTAAAGGTATTCAACCTGTGTTGGAGAAAACCGCTGAAGCAACTGGAAAAATAGCTGAAGGAACTGAAAAAATAGCAAGAAGAACTAAGAAAACAAAAGAAATTTTACGCGAACTTCCAGCCGAAATAGCTGCTGCGATGCCAGTCCCGGAAATACCTAAAGATGAAGATCAACCTGAAGATGATGAAGCAGAAGGTGCTGAAGCACTAGCCCCTGAACCAAAATCAGCAGTTAAATTGATAGATAAATTTAATGAAGAAACTGTTAAGGTAATTAATAAACTTAACATACAACAATTAGCTAAATTTGCTTTTGATAGTTTTAGTCAAAGAAGTAAATTAATGAAACCTGAACACGATAAAGATATTAAAAACCGTGATCAATGGCAAAAATCATTATATCGCATACGTATAAATGTTGAACAAGCTAGAGCTGATGATCCACTATATCAGGATTATGTTAGTGAAATTAATAAATTAATCAAATCAGAAAAGGAGAAAAAACAAAGTAAAAAACCTCCAAAACAAAAAACACCAAAACCATTTGAGCAATCACTTCGTGATTATCCAGAATTACCATCATCACCACGACTACAACAAGAACGAAAACAACAACAACTAGAACAAGAAAAAAAACGATTACAACCAGTCCAAACAACAAGTAAGGAAGAAGAAGAGGAAGAAGAAGAATTTCAAGACGCTCCCGGCGCAACTGGAAGTGGTTTAGGAAGTGGTCTTATTACTTGCCCCAATAATGTCCTTGCTGATGTCGATCGATTAGAAATCCTCATCGGAGGAAAACGAGCTGGTAATAATTCCCCAGAAATCATTAATGAAGCAGCTGATATTTGCAAACGATTATTTAGTGGCGGCATCATGGATATTAATGTATATCGATCTCTTATTAATGAAATCGCCGATGATTATTATAGTGATTAAGTATGTAATTAGTGATAAAAACAGTTAATAATAAAATGATCATACACAATACTCGTGGACCTACCATGGTCAGGGTAATAAACTCTCGATTACCGGTATACAAAATGACCTACGGAGATGGACTAGGTGATGTTATTCAGGGTCTGTTTAGGAGGATAGCCCCAAAGCAATACCGATTGCAAAGCAGCTAGGAATGAAAGCTATTGATGTTGTTCGTGAAAAGGGTATAGGCGCTGTTGGTAATCTTGCTAGCAAAGCATTCTCAGCAATTAAAGATAGACTATCACGATTAATACGCAGACCGACCCGACCTGTGAAATTACCTAGCACTGAAGTGATGCCAGCAAATGTCAGTAAAATAATAAATCAAGCAGCTAATCAAAAACTAGCGGAGTTAGCTGAGATCCCGATGTCGGAAAAGGAAAAAATATAACCGCTAGTCTGATAGCAGGAAGTGGTCTTCGAGTTAGACGAAGACGATAATAATAAAGATGTTTAAGCGCATATCTGACCCCGCGTTTGACATGGACGCACCAGTTCTCAAAGATGAGTCTGTACGCGATTATCAGTATTATTCTTACGACGCACGACTTCCAGATCAGCGTGGACGAATCGAACTACAGGTTCAGGATACAAGTAGATATTTCCTACCCGCTGAAGCATTTATTGAAGTAGAAGGTAAAATTTATAAACATGATGATACCGAATACGATAATAATGATGGTTTTGGTTTTGTTAATAATGGTATTATGGCGTTATTTGACAGCGCTACGTACATGATTGATGGTAAAAATATTGAATCAATTC
>JAECUM010042305.1:0-22475 GCA_016617855.1 Megalonaias nervosa
CATTCTTCTGAATAGATGACCATAATGACGTGGGAGTTTCAGCGAAAGATTTCGAACAATGTCTAGTTGATCCTAAATGAATATTATGCCAATTTGCAAATATTTTTGCTCAAGAACATAAGGGATGCTATTAGCACAAAACAGTTAAGAACAAACTATATTATATTCCTAGAATGCTTTTAGGACACAACATTCTCAGTCCCTTGAAACGCCTCTAATTTCTAGTAGCGAGCATCGAATCAAAAGAAGCGAGTATCAAGTAGAGAACAGTCAGGATAGTTTTAAAAGATGGATATAAAGTATATAAAGGCGAATTTTGCTTAGAGTATTGGGTTTAAAATATCAAGTCTCAAGCTGTGAAAAGGTTTAATCGATTAAAGAAAAGAGAGAATATCAAGTTTAAAAAGGCGAGTTTCGAGTAGACAAAGGTGAATCATGTTACAAACGTGGAGATGAATTTGAAACTTCGAGTATTGAGTTAGGGGGATTCTAGTATAGAAAAGAAAGTATAACCTAAACTTGTTTGCAATAACGCCATTTTTCAGCACAAGATAGGCTATACATGGCAGCCAGTATTAATGATGGAGGAAGAACCCGGGAAAACTCAGGAAAGAACCACCGACCCACGCGAAGCTACTGGCAAGCTTTCTCACATACCCACATTGGCCGAATCCGAGATTCGAACCCACGCAGACAGAGGTGAGATGGCAGTGATCCGTAACGGTGAGCGCTTTAGACCACTCTGCCACTCGGGGCCCAGTAATAATAATAATAATAATAATAATAATAATAATAATAATTTATATGATTATACAACCTATAAAGTCCATAAGAATGACATATTTGACAAATGGTCTTAGGACGCTATACGTCGAAGTCAATAACACAATCATGGTTATTTTTAACCGAAGCAGCATTGGGCTATTGATTAATTTATTGACTAGCGCTGACATCTTTGGGGAATGCATCAAAGCTGAGAGTTGTGACGATTAGTTGTCAAATACTTATTTCTTCGCTCCTCGCGTGCTGGTGTCATTCTTTTCTTTCAGTCTTTTCTGAATAGTCCCTTCCCACATAATGTCTCTCTTACATATGCCTTTATTTGTTTGACATTCTACCCATCTATTAACACTTACAATGAACTCTAAAAGTTATGTTATATTCCACTAATGCAAAGGTCATTCTCTCAGAAAACGAGAAGCTTATTTTAAAGCATAATATATGCAGTTGACACTTATAGCGATATTATACTGTTTACCACAATCTTCATCAATACTGCTTACAGTCTGATTCAATAAATGCGATACGAACATCTTAGCCGCCTTCACAAGTGAGATTATTGATGAAATGTCTATATTGGTGAATATTTCTGTATATCCCTTGTAGCTTCCCAACAAGATCCTACCACCTCCATCTCGTAAAGAAGCATACAATATAAACGGAAAGATTTCAACAGGCTATTAACTTTCAGAAACTGCTGGACATTGGACCAGCACCTTTATAAACAGAGTAAAATTCTTTAAAGTATGTGCTGGTCCACCCTAAAAGTAGCTGATTTTGGGCTACATCATAGGTAACAATTTCTAACCGTGAATAGTACTCACAGCAACCACAGTAACATAACCACCAATACTCCCTTTCCGTTAGAAAAATATCCCCAATTTATACCACCCATCATCTGGAAAAAATGACGTTTTTGGAAATGAAATGTAAAATGTACACTCGGATAAATCAGTTCACATGTTGTGTCAGGTGTTCTCCATTTGCTTTTAGTTCAACCGGTCATAGACCAGGAAAGCTTATTGGATCGTTTCCGCTGTATATCCGTCCGTTAGCACAAGTTTGTTTTCGCTAAATGGATTGCGATGACACCATACACACAGTTTCGTAATAGGGCTTTCACTAGAGGACTTCTTATAAGGTCTAGTTGGTTGCACATGAAAATCGCGCAGCTCAGACGTCCAATATGGCCGTTACAATAGCCAGTTTTACAATATTATTATAGCTGTTTCTGCTAAATAGAAAGTCATGGGCACGGGGTTTAAGCACAAAACATCTGATTATGTAAAGATGGATTTAAATGAAAATGGTATCATGTAGCTGTTAGGTATGGCCCCTATAAATGCTATCTTACCACTGTTCGTATCACTTCTCATGAATAAAATAGTCATATCCATATGTGTTTTGACTGAGAGCAGTTTTTATGAAGTATAGTTCCTCCCAAATGATACTGATGACGATTAGTCGCCTAGTATGGCCATCATGGTAGCCATCGTGAAAATCTCCCCCCCCCCCCTTCTCTACTTGTAAATTTCATAAATTTCTTTACAAGCACAGACGTTCTATCCACGTGTGTGGACACATGCTTTAACAGTGCTTATGGAGAAAAATATTTAGCTTAGCAGAACTATGTCATCTTTTTGATAGACGATGATAACAGAACCTGAACCAGTCTGCTCAGTTAATCCACCTTTACTATCGTTGTCATATAACTGTGTAGTATGGATGAAGTAAGTAATACAACTCGTAGGGCAAAATGAATTTGTCTCTTTTGTAATAAATGTATATTTCAATAAAAGATTATAATGACATGTATATTATAGGAATAAAAATGGAAGATTGTACAGGAGATCTTATTTCAATTGAAATATATGAAATACTAGTTGAATGATAAAAGACTAGCAAAAGATTGAAACTATTCAACGCATTCATACATTTTATTAAACAGTCTGAAATATAACAGTATGATATATGTATCAAATGACGAAAGATAACAATATTACTCGATAAGAACTGTACTACTACTACTACTACTACTACTACTACTACTACTAATAATAATAATAATAATAATAATAGAAAATCTGACTTGAAATAACATTCGGATGCCTTGGTCATTTTATATTTCTCTTTTTTGTCCTCATACAGTCGTTAGTTATGTTAATATGGGTTATTAAACGTGTGTAATATTAAAGAAAATATTACATGAGTATATAAATATAAATAGGAACCGTCGTAGCTCCGTGGCCAGATTCTTAAGATTAAAACATCCAGGGTATTGGTTCGAGCCCTACCACCTGAGTGTGTCATCGTGGTATGTTCCCGGGCAAGTCGCTTTACCCCAATTGCCACGGAATTAATAACCTACATGTGTTTATTTGGCATAAAACACCAACCAAACCAATATAAATCTAAACAGCACAGTAGCCATGTAACAAATTTGTATATTTAAGGGAGATTACACACATGAATAAAACAAACAAAAGAACTTACATAGACGTTATTATCATTTCTTTCGCTACCATATGCTTTGTGTTCGACGCCTAGATCTGACGCAATGGTGTCAAAAATGTCGAAAAAGATCAGGGGTTCAAAGCTATATCATGACATGACGCACTTTTCTTGTGTTAGTAATGTATAGCCTTTATTCGGTTTAAATGCCATTATGTAGGAAGAAGATATACAGTATCACTGCTCTTCATTACAGGAATTTCCCTTTATTTCTTTATGACAGTTGTTTAAATCGAAAACAAGACGTACCAAGATCTTTATCACTTTCTATTCGACAGAGAGCATTGATTGTTTCTGTCGCCATTGCAGACACAAACAGGGATAGAGACCCAGTTAGCTTACCCATAACTGATGTGACATATTCGGCTTTGCATGTCTCACAGTCTAAAGTTAGTTACATATAACAACAATAATATGAGAAATCAGGTAATCTTTGGAATTGTTTCAACTTTTCACACACACACACACACACACACGCACGCACGCACGCACGCACGCACGCACGCACGCACACACACACACACACACACACACACACATGCCACTACCCAACTCTCCTTGCACAGGTTGATCGACACAAGTGCAAAGTTGATAGAAGTCCTCCTTTTCAAAAGTTGTGTTCATTCCACTGCGATATCAATAACTGACAAATTTGGTTATCCATTCAAGAATACAATATGTCAAAATACTATAATAGTTCCGAAATGTTATCTCATTACACAGCGAACGTCGTCAGGTATTTATATGTACATGTAATCTGCTAGAATGGATAAGTCTAGTCCTAGGTTTGTATGGTCAGTCTCATGACGTTTTGAGCACTCAAAGCAATTTTTCCCTAACAAACAAGTATATTTCCTTATATATTGCTTTTACATGTACATTGTCATTTCTTGTGATTTTAGCTTTACCTGGAAAATGCCAGAGAATAACATACATCATGTGTACATGTCATTGCTTGAAAATGAGTTTAAATGTAGGAAAATGTGTACAATTTGTTTCTTGAACTACGAAATTATCATATATATATATATATATATATATATATATATATATATATATATATATATATATATATGTGTGTGTGTGTGTGTTTGTGTGTGTGTGTGTGTGTGTGTGTGTTTGTGTGTTGAGTTCTATTTCTGAATTGTTCTTCTCGCTGTTATATTGGTTTAACAACGATTCATCAATCAGACAAGGAACGCTTTTCTAAATTAAAGTTGTGATCTTTAAAACGAAACATCCGTTATTATGACAAACCTAACGCTCATTTTCACAAGAGGCGACTGTACAGCAAAGAATATTACATTTCCACCAAGCTGTTTAAGAGGAAACGGCATTATAGACAGAGACGTATGTCATCCCAGATTCAGGTTTTAAAACGTTGATAAACATATTCGAAAACAAATAATTGTGGTTTGTATTTGGCTTTGTGTTTACGGCACAGCCACAAATTTAGGCTATTTAGTGCAGAGATATTTGAAATAAAGTGCTGTGCCAAAGCAGGCATCTGGTTAACCGATCCGAGCAAACCCAATGGCAGGATTCAAACCTGCACCCATTCGGACACAAGTCCCGCACTCGAATTACTAAGCCAATGCGACATTAATCGCCTCTTACGATATGCTAGAAAGCGTATCAAACCCAATGTACATCTTCGCACCAACAGAAGTGAGCCCAAATGACTCCACTGAAGTAGATTTATGCACAGCATATTTGAGATTAATCATTAAATTTATTTGGCACACATATTCACATGTTCGGAGTGCAAACTAACACTGGTCTTTATTGGACATCCCACCCATCCTCCTTGACATTCTAAGGGTCTATTTGGAAAACAAACCTTCTATCGAAAAAACAATCTTGTGGAGCGCGGCGTCTACCTCACATGTTACGACCTTGTAGTTAAATTACATGTGTGTTAAAATTTGAATTCTTTATAAATCTTTTTATTTCATTTTTATTTCATTTTTTATATCATTAAATGTAATTATTATTATGATGATGATTATGTTCGCAGGGTCGGATATTTTGTTACAAACATAGTGTTTATTTAGAAAGTAAATGTGACTCGCGTAAGCACGATTTTTGCATGACGGTTTTGTCATATTAAGTAAACAGTCGGAAATAGCTATGTAAATGATTGGCTATGACCACGGTCATTTCTAATAATACTTGTTGACATTCTATACTACGTTGGCGATATTTCGAAATCGCACGATTTCTTCATGCTTGTACATGAAATGACGTATTAGCTTGCTTTAAAATACTCAGGAAGCTGCGAACTAGTCTAGAGTCATATTTTAACAACTTAGAGAGTCACATCATAACATCATATAGAATTTTCAATACCTTAAGAAGGTATTCTTTTGTGCAGGAAAGAATTTTTCGTTCGTACGTAACATGTGTTTTATTATTGAGGATAGTTCTACTTCGTCTACCTTCGAAATAATAATTATTTCCCTGGAGAACTACACAACTGGCTTTGGACAAAGACATTTGCTGAAATTATTTATAAACTGGAACAGAACAATACAAATTGTGATTCACAGTGAAAATTCTGGACATTTGTGTTTAACCTTCGTCTGACATCATCATCCGCCATCTTGGAACGGAATTGAGATTCAGTCTACGTCAATTTAGAACTGTTTAGTCACAGGACTTATGTGTTTTCACAATATTAGGACAAATGTTTGGATCTTCTTCGTAAATCGTAAGTCTTGTTTCATATATTTACCTTTTCACCGTGTTTTCTAGGGAAATAAATTATTTGTGTTAACATTTACAAAGCCTGTTGTAGCCACTCTTTTCTTTGTGTTACTTTAAACGAGCCGATACGTAACATAAAGAAAATTGGGGGCTCGTCCGGGTTATATGAAATTGGTTGATATATAAAATTGGCTAAAAATTTAAATTTAATTTCCCCTAGTTCATTTTGCTTGAACTTTTAGTGGAAACAACAGGCTTTCTTTCACAATGTCAAAAGCGGAGAGTTTTCTTTCTAGTCCAACTCAAGAGCAGTTGGATAGTTTGAAAAAGGATGAGTTGCTTGAACTTGCCAGAAAGTACCATCTTTCTGAAGCAAAAGCTTCCTTGACAAAACAAGAAATCAAAAATATTTTATTTCAACATTTGGTAGGGAAGGGTATTTTTGACCAAAGTGTTTTGGCATCTGTCAGTAAGTCTATGCCAGACTCTGACATTAAGAAAATAGAACTAAAAATGAAATACAAGATGGAAACAATAATAATGTGCGAATCTGCGCTCGCTATAGAATCTCACAGAGCTAAACTAGCTCGACAGCGACTGGAAACAATTAAGAAATATCTTCATGTTTGTGATTCTGTCAAACAGCATCTATAACAGCGTCAGGAGGACAAATAGGAATGTACAGAAGGTGCAGTAATATTGTAACAGACACTACTAAAGGTCTTCTTCCATCACTGGAACAAACCGCTAAAGCAGCTAAACAAATAGCAGAAAGAACTAAATAAAAAAAGGATTCTTCGAGAACTTCCACATGAAATAGCTGCTGCTCGAACACAATTACCACAAGAAATACAACAAGTAATTGAGGAAATCGATAGAGCTCGTGCTGAGATCAGTGATGTAAAGTATCTTGTTACACCAAGAAACCCACCTACCCAATTTACCGAAGAAGATTCTTAAGAGTTCTGGAGGACCCCATAGCGATTGCTGCAACAAGATATTCGGTTCGTGGTACTTTGTAAGATCCAAAGACCGCTGATGTTCCAGAAGGAAATTGGGTTCCTTTTGTGTCTCGAAAGTCCCGTGTTATAAAACATGTGAAGGGTAAATAAAAAGCTGAATCTGCACTTTTGAGAAACAATTCAAGAAAACGATGATAGCGCGCCATTACCTGGGGATATATTAGGGGGCGCTCACCAGTTATTATGTACTTTTGAGAGAGTGACGTATGTAAGGTGAAGTTGTTTGCATTTAAAACATGCACAGTGGAGAGAATGTTCGCATACCTCTATGTTACTTTGATGGAATGTGGCTGACATTTCTTTGGATATTGTGCTTTTGGAAATTGTAAATGATCTTAGCACACTGCTAACTAAACTGACTGCTCCCTTGTGCTCCAAAACTCAACCTGAATTTGTCTAAAGTACACTATCCTTGGCAGCTATTAAAATAGGGAAAATGAATTTTGCCAGACTAGACAATACCAGCTTCTGAAAGTGTAATGAATGAATTACCAAATATATAAAAAGTATAAAAACTTATCGACTGTTTTTTTACAATTTTCCTCTGAAGTTCAGGAAGTGAAAATGACCAAGTGGAGCTAGCACTTTGTTGAAAGGTGCACATCTGCAGTAAGCCCAAGCTGTATACTCTATAGCCGATATTACACCCATCAATCATACACCAAAATAAAGGGAATTAAAGGTTCTTTGAACAATGCCTAAGATATGCAATGTCCTTTTTAAATAGCCAGTATAACCAGCGAGGAAACCCAGGGAAATTATTTTTCTTTAAACTTCTAACCCCATGCAAAATACGAAAGTGTAGAGCGCCACCTTATCGCCCGAAAAATCGCCATTCTTACCACCTCGCATTGATGAAGAAGTAAGCGGAAGTGGCATTGCCCCTCGCTGGTTAGCCCGTTGTCATAAAAAGCACATAAATAATGTAATCCTTACATCGCCGGCGATTCACGATAAACTTTGCCCCATTAACGTCCTCGCTGATGTTGATAACTAGAAATTTTGATTGATGGAAGACCAGCCGGAAATATTTCTCCCGAAATTATCAATGCAGCAGTTGCAATTTGTCATCTTTTATACACCGGCGTCGTTAAGACACACACGTCTATCGGGCACTTATCTAGGAAAGTACTGATGATCACTACAGCGATTGATGTGCTAGCTCAACACAATTATATCAGTAATGACAAAATAACATGATTATACGCAATGCTCAACTTAGACTCATAATGGTCAGGGTTATAAATTCACGAATACCAACATGTAAAGTTATCTACAGAGATTGCAATACAATTAGGAATGAAAGCCATTGACGTTGTTCGTGACAAAGCTATGGGAGCCGTTGGTGATATTGCTGGTGAAGCATTCTCAGCGATCCGAGACAGACTCGCATGATTAATACGAAGACAACCGCAGCCAATAAAACTGCCCAACACCGAAGTGATGACAGCAAGTGTCAGTAAAAACATAAAATCAAGCTTCAAATGAACGACTAAAAGAATTAGCTGGCGTGCCAATGACAAAACAACAAGCTGCCGAGAGAGAAAAAAATATAACCTCAGGTTTGGTAGCATAAAGTGGTCTGACTTGAGGTCGTTCTAAACAAGAGAGAATACGATAAGATGTTCAAGCATGTATATGATACCGCATTTGACATGGACGCCCCGTCCTCAAAGATGAATCAGTGTGTGATTATCGGTATTATTCTTATGATGCGCTTATACCTGACGCACGTGGAAGAATCGAACTTCAAGTTCAGGATACAAGCAGATATTTCTTGCCCTCTGAGGCGTTCATTGAGATCGATGGTAAACTTCGGAAAGCAGATGATACAGTATATGGAACTGAAGACAGAATTGGTTTTGTTATCAATGGTGTTATGGTGCTCTTTAACAGTGCCACTTACATGAATGATTGAAAGAATAACGAATCATGTCTCAAACACGTTGACGTTGTCACGACGACGATACCTGGTCTTGCAAGATATTCGGATGATTGTTCACGGTCCTCTAGTCTGTCAATGATGTTCGCAAAAGATACCACTGATCAACCCGAGAATCGCAAAGTAACAATGAACGCCACTGGAACTAAAGTCGTTTAGATGAATGAAAATTTGTACCACGGATTAGCAGCACATCAATCAATGTTAAATGGTGATGAACAATTTTCATTTGCAATTCCCCTATCACATATCTTCGGATTTTTCAGAAATGTTAGAAAAGTTTTTTTCGGTGCTAAACACACAGTTGTACTTGTCCGCAAAGCATCTAAAAACGATGAAATATGGTAACCAGCTCGGGTTGATAATGGTAAAGTGAGACTGACAAAATGTTTGTTGTGGATGCCAACAATGAAGCCATCGTTGACTGAAGACCAATGGCTGCACTGTTTCATGGATAGCCGTGGCAAATAAAAAAAAATGAAGAAAACAGAGACTTAGGGGTCTAAGACTACCAGGAACACAGTCCGTTCACGGATCGGGTATAATATAACCAGGAACATTTTACTAAATTCAGGAAGCAAGCTTCCTATGTCCAATTTTGATTTACTTGATGCTGCTTGGCGATTAAGCATTAAAAAGTTTAGAGGAGTTTGCATTCGTGATCAGTTTCCAGAACATCCAAACCACGCTGAAATGGTATCATTAACCTTGATGGAAGTTCAGGTTCAGGTAGTCACTAGGTTGTATATGCTATGGACCCACGTAGTGTTGTTTATTTTGTTTCGTATGGATTGGCGCCACCAAAAGAATTGTTAAGGTACATCAGTGGATTTGGTAGCAAATCCGGCACTGCTGTCCCAATCCGGTAATCAACATTACCAACACAGACACTGACAGATCCAACCATATGAGGCCCAGACGAATTTGCTCTACTTAGCGCTATATCAAGGTCATCAAAGCCTCCGTTTAAAGTAGTACATGAATGTACTAGCGGTCCTTTTACACAGGTTAAGATTTTATAATGGTAGATATTTATGGAAGGTTTCATGTTGTTAGAAAAGCTAAACCTGGTCACGGTGATGTTGATTTTTCAAAATATGCCACCACAAATGAACTTGCTGATCTTACGAATATCGCTGCGGTTGACAGAGACGAAGGTGTTGTTTTTCAATATCGATATGGAAGGTCAAAGACGAGCAACATCAGGTGGGTCGCTATTGTACGGATAGTTTTAGGTGTGACCACCGATAGCATCGTGGCATTTATCGATGGCGGAAAATCAAAAACTCAAACGTATCAATATCGGCGATCAGAAACGAGATCAATAAACGTGTTGCTAAAACCGGTGATACAATGACTAGTAACCTCAACATGAATGGATATAGACCTGTTCTTCTTAGAGACGCAGCTCAGTCGATAACACTGCAACGAAGAAATGCGTGGACGACAATGACACCACAATTAACAATAAATTATCCACATTGCGAGCGGAATATGATGTTCATGTAAGCGCATTTATGGGTCTTTGCAGAAACTGTCAATGACTTGATGAAATCATCGATGATTTCCCTTGAAATCCAATTGTCGTCGACTTAAAGCTCGCCGAAATAGACACAAAACTCGGTGATCTAGTCAACGTTAAAAAGTCAATCACAGGAGAAATGTCAGATATCAAAACGATTAACAAACGTCTCAATTTTGTCAGAGAAGGTCTGTGTCGGATAGCATAGCGACGCTACAACGAGATCTTCAAGAAGATAAAAGAACGCTCGCAGAGGTATCGCTGAAAGCGTCAACAAGACTGAGGCGGATGTAATTCATACGTCCCCTATCATCAATGCCGTATACACGGTGGAGTCTGGATAAGCAGCATGGTCAAAATAAAATAACACAATCAAACATACCGATGATGTCACCGGCATGTGCTTGCTCTCAATGTTCAGCTATGAGCGATTTGGTATATTTACATCTCCGTGGCGTCATTCAACCGCTACATTTTCTGGAACCATGTCAATCGTGCTAAATCAGAATACGAGACAATATTCATATTGGATCCCGAAGACAAAAACTTAAATGCGGTGGCGTATTGGTGGTGTTCTCGATTGAAAACTTACCACTTAGTACTGTATATTATATCGAATATGATGCCAGATCCAATGCAGTCCTATAGAAATAATCAAGTATGTGCGTGACAGGCATCGCTGAAAGACATCTATGAGCATACGATAAAACAAAACAAATATATATCAGAAGCGCCATTGTCATAGACAACGTTGTATATGCGGTGACCGCCGTAGTTGCTGAAACGACGACGTTGCTCTGTACGTTATTGGCAATGTACGTGACAGCACCAGCTATATGAATTATAGGATACTGCATTAGTATAGGAACATACGAACGAGTTTTTCAGAAATTACTGTACCACCTTACGGAGTGACGTATTTGTCAGAAAAACGAATTCATAGTTTTCCATGCAAATGCAGTAACCTTTTTATTATATATTCATTTTGTTTAACTACCTAAGGCTTAATAATAAAGGACAGTACAAGAAACATATAATTGAATATATGCTTAATTCCAAAATAAATTCAAAACGGTAGATTCATCAATACACAATAATAGTATTCATGCGCAAATAGCTCTGCACAGCGACCTTTTAACTAGGTCGTGCGTTCTACATCAGTTTCAAAAAGAATTGTTGCTTTGATTACTTATGATTGAAATTTAGAGTCATATTGTGAATGGATGCGCATGGATTTTGTTTTATGTTGATCCAACTCAATTCTGGTTTACTGATTATGTGGGGCTAGATTATTGGGTCAAGTGCAGTAAGGTGAATGGATTTCTGCTGGAAATGTAGGATACCAGCTAAAGAAAACATGGATATGCCCTGTCACTTGCAATTCGCTCTTAGAAGGACCCCAGCTATGACCTGTATCATACTGTATGTCTTTTATCGCTAGCCTACCATTGTATCAAAATAGTTAAAAGGGGAAAATTGAGTAGCACTCCATTTACCCAGCGGAAATAATACTTTTTCTTCGTCTTGGATTATTGGCTCTGAGGCTTTTAGTTTCCTACCAAAACCTTCAGTTCCATATTTTTCTCGAATCAGGTATTTTGACAGACTTGTAAAATGGTACGTCTCTGATAGATATGTTACAGCCCTTGGACTCAATATGCTTTTTTATGCTATATTTTTATAACCACGAGAGCACTCGTCATAGTCTTAACCATTATATTGGCTATTCTCCTAAATAACTGGTTCAATGCTCAGAAAGGCATTTTCAACGACTGCGTCTCATGTTTGTTGCTGACATTGCGAATATCACGTTCATTCGTTTGCTTCTTTGAAAGTTTTGTTTCTGACTCAGTAAACCCGTCCACATCGTTAACTTTATAATCTATCCTTTGAAATGGACGAAACGGCTGCTTTAGTTCATTCACATATTTAATCAACCAAAACCTAAAGCGTCTACTATACGAATGTACACGGTTGGTTTACAAAGTACTTTTGATACATTAAACTATCTTTAGGCACACGTGTCGTGCACGTGCGTGCAATATGAAGGTGTTCAGTATCGTAAAATATTGCACGATTCTGACAATATAAAGTTAGCGGAGACAAAAATGAGCATATAATAATCGGTGTTTCCGTTGTAGTTGGCTTTGCTGGTATTTTTAATAGTATTGCAAAAAAAGAAACGTCAACGTGCGCGAGTAAGAAATTAAATGAACACACAGAAGCGCTGACGATTGCAACAGAATGCACATGCTGCCATACCATCTGGGCAGTGAAATATCAGATGGTAAATTTGCTGCAATCAGTAATATGTATCATGATGCGTGTAAGTTATTGGCGACGCCTCATTTAGAATCGTTATAAATAATAATGACCGCATAAATAACTACACGACTTGAACAGGCCCCATCGACAAAGGTGATGATATCAGCGACGTCAACTCTGCCAGAATTTGATATTAGTTTTCCTGCACCGATAAAAGCGTCCAGCGGCAGACGTTTAGAAATCGCACTGGCACAATTACGACTTTATTATAGTTGGCCAAATATTAGATCAAAATTTCTTGGTTGATTATACGCCAACAAATCACTGGTATTCGCATATCAAAATAAAGATGATGGTAGTGGGGCACAAGTCCCTGATTGGAACGTAGTGGAAATTTCGTCAGGATCATATCAAATCGAACAAATCAATGAACTTCAGCTTACAATCAAATCAATAACAGCGAAAGAATCAGAGATTGCTGTCACAGTGCATGAGCTAACGTTTAGCGCCTCCATTGAAGCAGCGACGCTCTATTACGCTGTTGACATATATCAGTTGTCTATCAGAACTGAGTTTGGATGGCTTCTGGGATCCCAAGCTTATGTTGGACCATCACAACTACAACGGTCCGATTATTTATCGGGCAAACATATATTTGTAAAACTTCTAGAGTACAGAGAACAAAGGAAATGGACATGATAGGAAGGCCCTCTTCCTCGGGATGCCCCGGGAGTAATTAACCCAAGAGAGAAACTCTGGTTATGGATATATCATGATGCAGCACTACCAGGATCACGATTAGAAGAAGGGAATATACGAAGGTATTCTAGTAAAAAATACTCATCCATAAAATAATGAAGGAACATAACACTACCAAAGAAATTATCCGAGAGCGTTATTTGAGCAACATATACATGAATATCCGAATGATAATCTTTAGAAAAAAAAAGATCACTGAGACAGTACAACAACTGAACCAGGTAAAATCTGATGCAGATTTATTTCAAAAAGCTGTGATAGAAGGTATCATTCAGGGAAGTCATATATTCTTAAATGGCGTAATATAGTAAACGTTATTTCTTAATCATTTTCAAATCACCGTATCCCAATTAACTACATTCAAATTGCCTGGTGTGAGCATCGATCAAATGCAAAATGATCTTAATGACATAATTGACGAATATTTTCCAAGAATCGATGTTGCGTAGAGGAAAATAAAAGGCCCGCTAAACATTCTCAAACATAACAAAGATCCAGATGGTGGTGTCCGCCTTGTATTGCCGGATATAATTAATATTAAGGTATACGATCATTATGTAACTGTTCAATCGCAGACATAATCGCATTAATATTTTCTTGATTCATTATATATTAAAAACATTTAAATAAGCGATTCATGAACCATCAAAAGGAGATGGTCTTGCTCGGGTGTTGCCCATTAGATCCGTTAGACGAATGCGCAAGAAATATCTGCAAGTGGGCTCCAATAGTATTACTGAGATTCATGTTCGATAAGAAAATATTAAAGACACTGAAAGTAAGTGAAGCAATAATTTCTTACAAGCCTAAAAGGAAAGCCTGGCTGACAGAGCCAAATGATAAGGATGACGTCGAATTTGCAAGGATATGAGCCGAACAATTATTGGCAAATTTCCACATGGGGCTCTGGTGTAATCACCGTGCTAGCCTCTCTATACCAATATGTTGATTATTGATGACTACGCTGAATGGTCAAATTTAGTATATTTAGCAGTATCAAGAGTTATAAAAATGTCTCAGCTAATCAGGATAGTCTACAATTGCAGCAAGCTGTCCTGCGACAATAATCAACCTCAGATTGAGACTAAAGTCCCTGTCACGGTAAGGAAACAATTAGCTGGTTATCAGCGATATGACAAGTAAAAAAAAAGAATATAAATGCGCGTTTGATATTGATCATGAATTCATTATGATGCTTTGACAACAGGAAAATAATCATTGCGCTCAATGTAACACAATAATGTTATAGCAATATTTTCCTAATGACCCACGACAATTTACCACACACCGCATTGAGAGTAGGCTGAGCCTTACACGCGAAAATGTCATGCTGACACGTTTTATATGTAACCGAAGTCGAGGAGTTAGTATACCGGCGACGCTAAATTAACGCAGGCCGCTTGCCCCCCCCCCTCCCCAATTCATTAGCGAATCCACATTGGAGGTAATTGTTTATTTTCAGGAATTACTTGGACTTGTTCACGGACAAATCCACGTTGAGGAGCCGCCGAATCTATTATGTAGGCTGCAGGCTTGCCCGTAGATTTTATCACATTGGAAATTTATGTGTGGTTACACTCCAGACAGGATCAGTTGGCTTTTTTGCCGCCTTCAAGTTACCAAGTTCAAATAAATACCTGACTGTTACGTTGTTTTCCAGCACTAGGTTCTGCGAGACACTCGCTGGCGTGTAGCTCTGACCCAGTATGAGTTTCTTCGAATTCAATCGATTGGTTTCATATGTTATGCATGTCTATATTTGTTGTGACTTCTGGTATAAGATTTTATTTAAGTTTCGTAATTTTTAGTCATGGCCGTAAACTGTATAGAATATTTTTTCTTATAAGTTGTGTGCGTTATTTGACTGTTAAAAACGCAAAATACGTAGGATCTATAAATAGTTGCTACGTACGTGTTGAAAAGTAGCAATAATAATCTTAATAATAAGACTTGAAATGGCTCCTATGGCGTATTTATTCAGTGACTAATGGGATGTAGAAGTTTCAAGAGGAATTATGTGGATTCCCATTGGTTGAGGGAGGTCATGTAAATATGTAGTTTGTCGTAAATCAATAACGTATGTTGTCACATGCGGTCTATTGCAAACTACAGGCGCAATATACGGTGTATGTAAGGAGAAAATTACGCATTCGGTTTTACTCCGATTTCTGGAGTCATTTATATGTTTACTGTTCCTGATGTAAGTCTGCAAACGTATTTTATGTTGAACTTAGAAATTTTTCGAGAGAAAACCATGTTTGGACTGTTCAGTGGTGATACAAACTGGTCATTATTTGGGCAATAATATTATTCTGGAACTTATAAATTATTCGAAAGACTTCTGGACAACGCCATCTTGACAACGTCACGGTTCTTGCAGGACAAGTATATTTCCGGTATTGAAAATTATAAGGGATTTTTCTTTCGTTGACGACTTTCTGAGATATTTTTATAAGGCCTAATTTGGATTCGATTCATTATACTGTAAGTTCCTCTCACATTTGTCATTTATTACTTTAATAATTAAATTGTTTGTTAAGTTTTGCAAAACTTGTTCCTTTTCCTTCTTTTCTGTTTGTTAAGTTGTACCATAGAATCGTAACACAGAAATTCCACGCGCGACTTCGTTGTTTAACGCGGCTATTACGCTTGGTAGTCTTGCAATCCATTCACGAAATCAAGTGCCAGAACTGGGGCGTTTCTTCATCAGTAATTCATGCGCATACTGGTCTCCAATCAGTCGTTCAGCAAATGTTGTGTTAAATCGTTCAAGGATTGCCTGATCAAAATGTAGCGCTGTGTGTCCACGTCTGATTTTAACATTATGTTTATGCATCAGCGATGATACTGCACCAAGAAATTCTTTGCCAGGATCAACCTATAGCAATCGTGGCCAATGTAGGCAACCACGTTGATAAATTCGTTTAGCTTCCTTGTACCTACTTGCAATGTCGACGTCCGTCAGCGAGTATTCGTATGTGCGACTTTGTCGTTTACGTGCTATGCTGGACACAATCGTGCCGTGTTGCAAAATCAAGATATATGCCTGGCGAACTTCTCTGAGAGTGCTGACATCCAACCTTCCACACTGAATCATTTTAGGTGGTGGTAGATAAATTTGCCATATTGCCGGTCGGGAGAACCAATCTGCGGCAACATCACTCTTCATACCTGCGGCATCAGAGAGGTTGCCAATCGCCGATGTGCCCTTCCAGTATCCTCTTGGACTATAACATATCGATTTCATTATCAATTATCAGATAATTAATAGCCCCCCCCCCCGCTAGTTTACCGCTAATCGCAGTTCTTATCAAGCATTTAGCCAGTGACTCCCTCATATTTTTACTTTTTTGTTCGCTTCATCATGTGAATCAACTTGACATCAGCGATATGTCGTTCTTGTTGATCTTTATTTTTGATCACTGGAAATTCGCCAGCATTTGGTCGGTTTTCCAAGTCAAGTCTGATATGAACTCGGGTTCCAGGGCCACAATAATTATATCCCGGAAGATGTTTTTCACCAGGATCACATTATTATAGCCCAAGAGTTCCTGGTAATTTCCGAAGCGCCCCAACAATAACACCGCCGGTAGTTCTGGAAAACACAAGCTGATAATTTTGTGCCGCATTTTACAGACATACCCGTGAGTGCCCGCCTAAGGTTCTTTCTTATTGTTGTTTCTAATCCACTGTATCAGTGACCATCATCCATCGAACACATTATAGACTGATAGTTATAAATAAGAGATTTGTTGCAACATGGAGATAATTTACTTTTCAGCAAAAAGAACAAGCACCCTTCAAGCATCTGTTCTCGCCATTATTATTGACCAGCCTGGCTATGTTAAAACAGCTGCTACTGAACATGATAATGAAATGGCTCAAATGAGACAAACTTTATTTAGTAGCTCCGTCCGCTGACGACCAGCCATTTTATAATGTCCTCAGGCAATTTAACGATGCCAACGATGACGACGACGCAGTTGAATTTAACACCGACATCAATGATACCCTGTCAGTTGAAGATCTTGACGGCGACATTAATAATCTTGTGGTTTACGACGATGTCATGCTTGACAAACAAATAAATCCATCCAGAATATTTCCACGAGGCAGACATAAAAACACAGAGGTCATTTACGTTACCCAGCGATACGCTCAGATACCCAAAGTGATCAGAGATCATTGCAATTGTCTGGTTTAACGGCGTTGATACACATACCCTGTGACATATTCATCAAACTTATCTCAGCTTTTAAAAAATAGTATTTGCACACGCTCAGAAAACCCCACACGGAATCATTTCAATCAATTTACATGATCCATCAACACGATATCGCATTGGTCTCGATAAGATCATTGGTTGAGTATCACATATATTATATCCTGAAATCTACTGCATCAAACCGTCAAACATCAGTAAACCCAGAGGCGTGCACGAGCAATTATCATATACTTTTATAGGGATAATCAAAACCGATTAATACTTTGAGTTAAAAAACAATTCATTTTGGTGTGGCTCAACGATAAGCCAGTTATTTTTGTATCAAAATCATAATACACTACACCGGGTCCTACTATTTTTATTTCACCAGGAACTTTGCACGGTCCAGGGGCAGGTCTAAGTCGTGTAATACTTGATACAAGTTGTTTTTTTGTGTTATTTTTAAATTGACTATTAGTCAATGGTATCAAGTAGACGTCGAGCTCCAGCCGATTTTTTGGATAGAAGGTTCGTTTTTCAAAATAGACCATTAGTCAAATAGAGGTCTGTCCACTCACCCACCCTGCTGTTTCTTTAATTGTCGATGAAAACTGAACCAGAAAAGGGGAAAGTACATTAAGTTGGTTTGTTGTAAAGGTTTGCAAAGTCAGTACAAATAGATAAAAACTGAACGTTTTTTCTACTTTTTTCAGAAATTTTAACTCGGGCTTTATTTTTAATGGATTTGTATTGTTCATTCTCGTTGAAATCTCTTTGCAGATTCTAACGAAGGTAGTTTCCTTTAAGATGTGAGTATTTGTTGTCTGTGATGTAATGCTGTCTACTGTATCAATCTTGGTTTTGTTTTTCTATTCTAAATAATTACGTTTATTAGGTCTTATTAGTAATTGATACTTTTGACATTGTAAATATGGCCCCATTTTCCATTTTCTACTGTCTAGATGTATAGTCAAGTTGCTAATATGTTTGTGACACACGTGATGCCCACATCATTGCCATCGACAGTTTTGCTCAACAATTATGTACTTTTCAAGAGTTCATATGAATCAGATTGTCATCAGTCTTTTCCATCGCACACAAGAAAAACCTTAGTTGTAAAGTTGTAGTTGGCCACGTGAACGACCTTCAAGCCTGTGATCGCTTTTACCTCAAAATAACTGAAAATGTAACAATAAATATATGATATGTCATCTCTAACAGCAAAGCAAGCAAAAGATTGAAGTCGAATAATGGAGTAGGGACAGAAGGCTTAAGTCCCAGGTGCACGATTGCCATAGCCAGAAATATCAGTCTGCGCATGCTTGCTTTAATTTTAAAAATACTGCCAATATGACTAAAACTTAAATATTAAAAAAGAACATACGTGATATATTATTTTCAGTTAAGACTCATAACTCTATGTGAGAATTTATGATGCTTGCGGTACATGGATGAACAAAATTTCAAGAAATATGCTTTCGATTTATTTCTTCTTCTGTCATGTTTTTATGATTATTGTTTTACAACTCCGCGAGTTCCGCTTGCAATATATATATATATATATATATATATATATATATATATATATATATATATATATATATATATATATATATATATATATATACAAAGTAAGAGACAGATTTTCTCTGACAATGAATAAGATGCCCAGTATATTTCGAAAAGTAATACAAGCTCTTTTGTTGATTTTACTTTGCTTTACAATCAATTTTTCATGTCAACTGCCTGACGTAAAATAAAAGACAAACTTCTCAGGCAGAGTAAAATATCAGTGCATTTTGAAAACCCATTGAAACCAGGTATGTGTTAAATTCACATTTCATTTGAACGTTTCGTACCCTAAATTACACCATGAGAAGACGCATAGGACTCGTAACTGGGCAGTAAGCAAGTCCACACTGATGGACTGTTCGTGGTGTTAGCTACTAATAAAGTTTGTGTAGTTTTTCCATTAGCGAAGGGTGTGCCATTTCGCTTCAAGAAGCTTGTAAAAGAAAACTACTAATGTGAATTAGCACTGTTTCCTTTCGTTTACACTGTGTGCAGCGATTCCTTCCTACAGGAATGTTTTGTTTGCTGTTCAGCGCTGCTAACATGTAGTTATTAATGGCGGATGATGTACTGCGTCGCAACTAAAACCCCGAGTCCGTTACCGCATGGAGTTTGTACAAGAAACTAAGGCAAACCGTGAAGGGTTACATAAGAACATACGAGTTTCATTTCGTTGTAGGAAACACTGCATCTATATCCAGTGTCGATATGGCTCATGACAACGAGATCGAGCAAGTCATTAGAGCTCATGTCATTTGGTTGTAGAGCAGTCATTTCAATTAGCAGTGCTAGTTGCACCCTCTTTGTTGAAACTATATCTACTGTCAATATAGTTCATGATCAAGAAGTTGGGCATGTTATTGGAGCACGTGAACACGAAGTTGGGCATTTTATTGCAACTCGCCTCAAGGGCCTGCAGAGCAATCGTTTCAATTAGCAGGGCTAGTTTCACCATCTTTGTTTCGAGCGACGTCACGAATCATGTGACACCAACATGCTAGCTTGAGGACAAGATAAAAACTTTTGCGCTGCAAATTAACAGTTGTGACAGCAACAAACTAATCTAAAAATGGCAACATGAGCTTACGATCAAGATTAAATTCTTAAAATGGCAAGCTTGTTACTCCTGGCACTGTGTCCGCTTTATTATAGGAAAATCCGACATTATTACATCTGCATGCATTCATACGTTAACTGTTCATTTGTCATATTTTACTACTTATTCGTCGGATATAAACGCATAAAAGGAACATACACACCCATCTCCTCTCGACATTTCGATACAAGAAAGTACGTAAACAATAAAAATAGTACAACAAATTGGGTTCAAAAGCACACAACAATCCAATGTAATGGAAAAAAGACGAGTATATACCATTCAATCAGATCATGTAAACGTGATGTTACTCACTATAATAAAAAAAAACAATTATCTGTATGTGCAACATATTTTCGAGGATAGACTTCTCACACATGAGATGTCGCCTGCTTTGGGTGGGATTCTGATCCAGAGACTTTATTATGCATATTAAAATTTTGTATAGGTGGCGCTGACCAGTTATTATGTACTTTTGAGAGAGTGATGTATGTAAGGTGAAGTTGTTTGCATTTAAAACATGCACAGTGGTGAGAATGTTGGCATACCTCTATGTTACTTTCATGTAATGTGGCTGACATTTCTTTGGATATTGTACTTTTGGAAATTGTAAATGATCTTAGCACACTGCTAACTAAACTGACTGCTCCCTTGTGCTCCAAAACTCAACCTGAATTTGTCTAAAGTACACTATCCTTGGCAGCTATTAAAATAGGGAAAATGAATTTTGCCAGACTAGACAATACCAGCTTCTGAAAGTGCAATGAATGAATACCCAAATATATAAAATGTTAAAAAAAGTTATCGGCTCCTTTTTTTTACAATTTACCTCTGAAGTTCGGGAAGTGAAAATGAGCAAGTGGAGCTAGCACTTTTTGAAAGGTGCACATCTGGAGTAAGGCCAAGCTGTATACTCTATAACCCATATTACACCCATCAATCATACACCAAAATAAAGGGATTTAAAGATTCTTTGAACAATACCTAAGATATACATAGTCTTTTTTAAATAGCCAGCATAACTAGTAAGGATACCAGGGGAAATTCTTTTTCTTTAAACTTCTAACCCTATGCTAAATACGAAACTGTAGAGCGCCACCATAGTCAGTATAGACGAACAAAAGGTAACGGTTCAACTATTCTGCAGATTTTGGAAGTAGCACAATGCAGTACATGTCAGTTTCTTTGTGAATATCAAGGAACATTATCATAATGAAGAGCATGGGGTAGATCAATCGCATTTCTCAATTTAGAAACATAATCATACGTATTTGTTGCGAACCTGCTCTGCCAGTTTCTTTTCTCTCCCGTTCCTCATTTTAATACTTTAATCTGCGTCAAGAAAGGTGTTATATTGCTCAAAATAATGGTAAGAAGTATGTTTTATGTCTATTTTATTTTCACAATATGAACATCGGCAAAAATATAGTATTATAACTTAATTTTAAAATGGTAATTTAATAATGTTAGATTATAAGTCAATTTAAAGAAACACTACTCAATATGATTAATAGGTTTTAAGAGCAACATATAACTTCAAATTGTGCATGACCCTCGAATAAGGTATTTTATGAACACGTGCTATGTGGGTTCTTGCCCAAAAAAGCCATAAAACGGCTTCAGAAATACCATGAGGATAGAAAAAGCCAAGTTATTGCAGACCAAATCAAATCTTCTGGTAATCAAATGCAAAACGTTCATGGGATCATGATCAATATCATAATTTTCCTCGCATCTCCCGTTATGTAGTTTTTTCTCACAAATAAAGAGAATAGGAGGCCTCAAACAGTGTACAAGTGTGGTAAATTTGCAAGTGATATATGTTGCCTTTGCGCCAAGAGTTTATTACAAGCCTTATGTTTATGTATTGCTGTACAATCGTTTTCCTTCTCATATATTAATAAAAAGGGTAGTTGCATTGGGTTCAGCAATTTGACAGTCTGGGTTTCGAAATACTGGAATAGTGAAGAGCAAATTATATTTGGCTCAATGCTTGCCATCTGCACGGCACATCAAACATGGAAGCCGAATCTTTTTCGGGCTATATAAACCATGAATCTGAATGCAGGATCATGCCTGCACATTTCAAGGAAGTT